>WNWK01003772.1:0-77500 GCA_009830355.1 Cherax destructor
ATCGCCCTCGGCTCTCTGCCCGTCATGTCGAGTTAAGTTTTCAAACATTTTGATACCTGTAGCTTAGTTTTAGAATGTATGACTTTATTAGGTTAAAAAAAAAGTTTTTACTAGGATTGTCATGTATTTCAGTAACTAACCCTTTTTTACAAAAAAAATGCATGGCATCAAGCTTAATTTTTTTTTTTTTTTTTTTTTACTTTTTGGCTGCCTTCTGTTTGCACTCCATTACCCCATAGATAAGACCAAATTACCCCAGAGTGGGAACCCCAGTTAGACCAACTCTCGAGTATGCTGCATCAGCATGGAGAACTTCATAGCATCAATTCTATATGAAGTATGTTGTTTAAACATATTCATAGAAAGATACTCGAGAAAGTTGAAAGTTGCTACCAGACTGGTCCTAGAACTGTACCTCACGTCACTGGAAGGGAGGAGATACAATCATGGAGTACAAGATATATGCAGAGAAATATTGTGTAAACAAGTGTAACAACACAGGTGTGACAGCTTGTCACTCGTGGGAAAGTTAAGTAAATCAGAGACTGAGAGCCAAGACCGGAGACAGAGCCAAGACCGGAGACTGAAAGCCAAGACCGGAGACTGAAAGCCAAGACCGGAGACTGAAAGCCAAGACCAGAGACTGAGAACCAAGACCGGAGACTGAGAGCCAAGACCGGAGACTGAAAGCGAAGACCAGAGACTGAGAGCCAAGACCAGAGATTGAGAGCCAAGACCGGAGACTGAAAGCCAAGACCGGAGACTGAAAGCCAAGACCGGAGACTGAAAGCCAAGACCAGAGACTGAGAGCCAAGACCAGAGACTGAAAGCCAAGACCGGAGACTGAGAGCCAAGACCGGAGACTGAGAGCCAAGACCAAAGAATGAAATATTTGAAACTAATCAAGAACATAAGAAAGGAGCACTGCAGCAGGCCTACTAGCCCATGCTAGGCTGTCGCGTGGGTCTTGGGATAGATATATAGGAGGTCAAAGATACTCCTTGTTGGATGGTTACGGTATATTTACAGTAAGTGAAGGAGAGTCCAGCCACCCGTCTGTCTCGCCTGTAGGTCTAACGTTAGTGAGGGAGAGTGCCTATGAGAGGCTGTGCACATGCGCTGAGCCTCTGACGTCAGCGGGTACCGTGACGTCACACGCAAAGGGACCAGCTGTATAAAAGGAAAGATACACTACACAAGTGTATATATGATACTGACACGACAGCTCGGCCATGTTATCGTATGACGTCTCGGCATACTATACAACTCTATAGGCTGAACAGACAGGTGGTACTGGATGAATCTATACAATAGCAAACACATTATAACTTTGAACTGATCAAGATTAATCTTACTCTCGCACTTCTTGAGTTAATGGTACATAAGAGAAATTTAATGGATCTAGATATAATGGATTATATATAAAACAATTGTAAATTTGATCGATCAATCTGTATTCATGCACTCAGCGGGTTCTGAGGAAGAATAAATATATTTACAAGGAAGAAGTTTTAACAGAAAAAGAGACTCGGCTAGCACGGTCAACTGTTAAAGCTCAGAACTCGCAGGGAACATGAACACACAAAAAAAAATTCTAGATAATGAACACTTAGTAACAAAACACACAGTCACAATTTCTCTTAACTCAATCATCTAATTGTACAGTCTATTTACATTTAACCCCAACTCTGCTAGGGTAAGATTTACATATACAGAATGGTTATCATCTCTGGGTGGATCAAACTCTGTTACAGTAGGTAACTCAACTTCTGATTGAGGAGGGTCTACACTGATATCAACAAATGATACTTGGGGTTTCTCAACACTTGTCGTTACGCAGGAGTAACGACAATCAGGTTGTCCCTCTGACTCACTACTAGAAGTTGAAGGTACTGGGTCAGACGGATTATCATTGTCAGTCACAACAGTCTGGTCGTCAGGGGCTTCGTCTTCGTCACATACTAACTTCCTATGATCTAGATGCGATTCTTTACACTTACCGTACTAAGTTCTCTAACTTTATACTTATTGCCCTTGATATATTCAACTACTCGATACGGGCCAACAAACTTTTGGTCTAATTTAGGCATTGCTGAAGTTTTGTTAAAGTTGAACAACATGACTCTGGACCCTACTTGAACTTTAGTCGGTTTGGCTTTAGTATTAGTTACTCTAGTAAATTCTGCTGTTGACTTATGAAGTGTTTCACGGATTCTTCTGAAAACACTCTGAGCTTGGCTGGTACGAGTTGCTATGAAATCATCAGGTTATACACGGTTTTGGATTAGAATATAACAGCTCATAAGGCAAACGCTTGTCAACACCATACAAGGCGTAATGCGCGTATCACCTATAGAAGCATTGAAAGCAGAATTTATAGCACATTGAACATCAGGTATAACTTCATCCCAGGTTGAACTATTGGGATTAACAGTGGCTCTCAAGACATCGAGTACTTTTTATTAGTTCTTTCCGCTAAACCATTGCTGGCAGGATGGTGTGGAACAATGGTAGATTTAGTAATCTTATACAAGGCACATAGGTTTTCTAGAATCTCGTTGCAAAATTCACCTCCATTATCGGATACTAAGGATTTAGGAGTGGTGTGTCTACATATTATACGTTCCTTAAATGCTTTAGCTACTGTCTCGCAGTCTTGTCTGGAATAGGAACTAACTCACAATATCTGGTGAAATGATCGACCATCCCCACAGATGTTTATTGCCTTGCGTTGTACATTGAAAATTAGTTAGCAGATCTATTGCAACTCTTTCCCATGGCTCACTAGTAGTGGGATACATCTGGATAGGATTGGGACCGTTGATATTACCCTTGTGTTTCATACAAACACTACACTTCTTAACATACTCGGTAATATCAGTTGCCATACGAGGCCAAAAGTACTTCAATCTTGCTTGTTTAATCGAACGGTCCATACCAGGGTGTGCAACACCTGGTGCATCGTGAATTAGCTGTAAAGCTACTTTTACTAGTGACTGAGGAATTACTAACTGGTATGCCCGTCTACTAGGCGTTCCCAGCTCGGTTACGCGATACAGTAATTCTTGGTTCATAACAAAGTCACTGATAGGTGCTGGTGGCTTCATAGTAAGAATAAGGTCTTCCTGTAGCAGGAATCGAGTCACACCAGACCACAAGGGATCTGTTCTTTGGGCATTCTTTACATCCTCAGCACTAAACGGAGGATCAGCAGTTACTACTCTAACATGACGCGATAAAGCATCTGCAACTACATTTGACTTGCCAGGTAAATGTTCAAGGTAGGGTTGAACTCTTGGATAGTTAAGGACCATCTAGCTAGTCTTCCAGTAGGTTGTTTATTCTGGAACAATGGTATTAGAGGTGCATGATCTGTCAAGACATGGACAGGGTACTGATAAATTATGTCTCGGAAGTGTTTTAAAGACCACACTATTGCTAAGGCTTCTTGCTCAGTTACTGTATAATTCCTTTCAGCCTTTGTAAGGACTCGACTAGCAAATGCAACTGCGTTGTATTTACTATCAATCTTCTGTGCAAGAACTGCACCAATGCCTATAGAACTAGCATCAGTGGTTAAATAGAAAGGCTTTGTGAAATCTGGGAATTTTAAGATTGGAGCAGGTGTTGATTCACCGGGAAGTCTCCCGGCCCGGGTCTTTACCAGATGGCGACCCGGCTCCGGCTCCCTGGCGTGGGAGTAGCAGAGACCTAAGTCTCCCATGGGAGGGGGTACCCCTCAGCGGTGGGACCAACTGGTCCCAGGCCTAGCCATATTCGCCCACAAGCACGAGGCAGGTAGGTAGCTAGTTGCTAGGCCCCTCTGGTCTGCCACCTCCCCCGCCCCAAGGAGGCTGACGGGAAGGGCAGGCTTGCGAGCCGCAGATGGTAGCAAGCTCCAGCCTTGGCACCTACCCTGCCCTAGAAGGGCTGGGCATGGTGATCGACCGATTGGAGCAGAAGTTAATCTTTCTTTCAAGGTTTGAAATGCTTTTTCCTGACTGAAGGTCCAAACAAATGGAGCATCTTTCTTAAGCAACTCAGTTAGAGGAGCTGCTATTGAGGAAAAATTGGCAATATATGATCTATAAAAACCTGCTAAGCCCACAAAGGATCTTACGGCATCAGCAGTTTTGGGAGTTGGAAAATTCAATACTGCATCTACTTTACTTCGGTCAGTCATAACCCCTCTAGGAGTGACTACGTGACCCAGAAACTTAATTTCTGATCTGAAAAATTGACATTTAGACAGTTTGATCTTTAGATTGGCTTCTTCAAGCTTACTCAGTACCTTCTCTAGTCTTTCTAAATGCTTATTTACATCCTCGGACATAACAATTACGTCATCTAAATATACCATTAGATCTTTTCCTATAAGGCCTCTAAAGATATTGGTCATGAGCCTCGAGAATGTGATAGGTGAGGATCTTAATCCGAAAGCCATACGACAGAATTCGAAATGACCTGTTGGAGTAGAGAATGCGGTGAGCTCTTGGCTGTCCTCATGAAGAGGAACTTGCCAAAACCCTTGTAACAAATCGAGGGTTGAGAAGACCTTATTATCTCCTATATTGCGTAACAGGTCACCAAGTACAGGAAGTGGGAAACGGTCTGGAATTGTTTTCGCATTTAACTTCCTAAAATCAATCACTGGGCGCCAAGTACCGTCCTTCTTAGGTACTAGGATTAAGGGCGCATTCCAAGGTGAGTTACTAGGTACGATCACGCCATCGTCAAGCATCTTATTTATTAATTCCTCTGCGACAGCGACTTGTGAATGCGGCATCCTGTACGCAGGTACATAAATTGGTCTGGTACCAGATTCAAGTGGGATACGATGGGACAATAGGTTCGTTAAACCCATCTTCTCACCTGGTAAGGCAATTGCTCTACGGTGTTTATTCAAAAGAATGAAATATTTGAAGCTAATCAAGAACATAAGAAAGGAGCACTGCAGCAGGCCTACTAGCCCATGCTAGGCAAGTCCAAGTCACATCCACTTAGGAAGGAGGGAGCACTGCATCAGACCCACTGGGTCAAGCCAGTCAGGTCTAATATACGTAAAAGGACACAAGTCATATATACTGTGAAATGGGAGGTAATCAGGTGTGATCCAGGGAAATGGACAGTAGCTCCAATTCCCCGAATCAAGAGAACTTCACCGGCGTTAGGGCACGTTCCACGAAGGGCGCCAAGTTCTAATAATTATATTGATACAGTGGAACCTCGATCCTCCTTCTGCTAAGAGCCAAATTCACTCCGGAAAAGAAGAAACACATTTACCATCGCTCACTCCATCACTGTCTTTCCAGATTCCCCTCCAGACTGCAATATCCCCACCCCTCCTTCAAAATGCAGGCACTGTACTTCCCACCTCCAGGACTCAAGTCCGAGTAACCGGTTTCTCTCATCACTTCACCAGTGATACCTCTCTCACACTCCAACAGCACGTTGTCATAAAAACCACTTGCCTCAAATCCTGTCTAACACGCACAAACACGCCTGATGGATGTCCAAACCCTTCACATACAAAACCTCTTTTACCCCCTCCCTCCAAACTTTCTTAGGATGACTCCCCTCCGCTATAGATTTATACATCCTCTAAGTCATCATATTTTGCTCCGTCCTATCACAAATAAATGTGTTCATTTATTTGTGGTTGCAGTGGTCGATTCGTAGCTCCTGGCCCCGCCTCTTCGCTGGTCGTTACTAAGTCCACTCTCTCCCTGCTCCAAGAGCTTTATCGTACATCTTCTTAAAGTTATGTATGGATCCTGCCTCCACTACGTCACTCTCCAAATTGTTCCACTTCCTGACAACTCTGTGACTGAAGAAATACTTCCTAACATCCCTGTGACTCATCTGAGTTTTCAATTTCCAGTTGTGACCCCTTGTTGCTGTGTCACATCTCTGAAACATTCTGTCCCTATCCACCTTTTCAATTCCTCTCAGTATATGATCCTCATGGGTTTCGTACTTTCTGGTAACATACTACCGCCACCACTGCTACTGCTACTTCTACTATTACTTTTGCTACCATTACTGCTAATATACTTATCTACTAGAGACCTACTCCGACCTGCTCCACGCCTGCTCCAGGCCTACTCCAACCTGCTCCAGGCCAACTCCAACCTGCTCCAGGCCTACTCCAATCAGCTCCAGGCCTACTCCAACCTTCTCCAGGCCTACTCCGACCTGCCCTAAACCTGCTCCCTATCCATCACCCTCCAAAAGCAACTTGGCAATGATCCCGTCAGATCCATGACCCGGGGCACATATTTTGGCATTTCTGACAAACCTGGTCGTTATTGAGGAATCCGGGGAATAATTTGCATATTTGAGCGAGAAAATTGCCGGCACTCAACCCAGCAGGTCTTAAATTAGAGACCGTCGTCTTCACGGTCTGCAAGACCAGTTGGTCAGTCCCAACCACTGTTAACCTCGTATCACTGGAGGAGCAACCAGAATTGCTGTGCATTTATTGTACCATTGTACCATTTAGTTTATTGTACTGTTCAACTTACTGAAGAATAGAAAGGAGCAATACACAAATAACCAGCACATAGGCCAGTGAAAATCATGACGACGTTTCGATCCGATTTGGACCATTAGACCATTAACTAGTGATTAGTTAATGGTCGAAATCCTATGTGCGGGTTGTTTCTGTATTCAGTATATTGTTTGTAGGATTCATTTAGTTTACTGTAGCATTCAGTTTGTTGGACCATTCAATTGTCGGTCCATTCAGATTGTTGCACAGTTCAATTTGTCGTACTAACAATTTTTTTGAACTATTTACATAAACTTAATTCAAATTATTATTATTATTATTGAGCGGAGTGTGTAGAATAATTCTGCTTCATTAACGTGTTAGTTTGGTATGTTAAAATATTTTCTCCTGATCATCCTCAGTGGATTACTAACCCAGGATCACCCACGCAGCTTGGCTTTATTTACTTCACGGTCCTACCCTAGGATGTAAGCCATAACACCCAGCTGACTCTTCTATTTCCCTCTAGAACACCAAATAACCCTATTTTTTAAAGGGGTGGACCGGTGTGTCAGCGGAAGGCCTCTGTTAGATGACCAAATGCTCCAGCTGTGGGGTCATCATGTGAGTATGACCCGCGTCAGGAAACACTTGTCTTGTTTCCTGACAAACCTTACCAGCCAACCATCTCCCCCAGAACGTTAGAAGGTCGGTCCATGCATCTCAGCTCGTCCGGGGATCGATCCCGAGCCCTTTCGGCTGTGAGCCGAACGACTAAGAAAAATCGACGTGGGAAGAAAAAGCTGGTAAACAAATACTAATCGCTCAAATAATTCAAGGGTGAATGAACAAATATACAATTAAAATGAATAAACTAAAAAATAAATTAATAAAATAAGCACTGTAATAAAGCAAAATGCACTATGAAAAAATAAAGACTACATCGTGACATAGCATAAAAGCCTCAAAATCTATTTTTCCTTTGGTCACAAACTGAATATTTCCTAAAGTGGACATAATATTACAGGTTCCCCAGCGTAGTACATCGGATCTAAACTGTACAACATTGATCTGAACACCTCAAATCCTAGATTATTTCCCTAATTCTTGATGATATCACCTGAACCATAATGCTCAAGATGGGGGAAGGAAGATGTTGTACCATTGGTTTCTGCACGCACGGCGCCCCGGCTGTATCATCAAAGATTATACCGTGAAATTATATCACAGTTTTTGGAGTGCGGAGGTGTTGCCCGCTGCTTGTAGCACTCCTTTCGTCTTAAATTAATACCTCCAGGTCAGGTTTTTTTATCCACCACTTCGTCTCTTGTCGACGAATTGATTGCTAAATTTTGCTAAGTGTAGCTGAAAACACTAAAAGTATATGATTTTCACGCGGAGGATCGCCACTTTGAACTGGATTAGAGCATATCAGAGCCGCGTTACAACACGACACAATTGACATTTTAACAGAGTGGCCCATCAAGAAAAAACAACAGAAAATGGACGCACCATTTTCTTTGTTATAGGAGAATCGCATTCAATGGGAAACTTTATAAGTTAATGTCGAAACTCAAAATTTAGTAAAAATCTTTGTAAAGAGGCATAGGTCTCTGACACTCCCACGCCAGGGAGCCGAAGCCGGGTCGCCATCTGGTAAAGACCCGGGCCGGGAGAATTTCCGGTGAATCAACACAGTGCAAGGAGAGCCACTGACATGCCATGGCATTTAGGGCAGCTTAATCTAATGGCTTATAGACTACGTACATAATATTGGAGAAATTGATTGAGTTTGACTTGTTTAAATATTGTTCAGATTACAATATGATGATATTACTTTGTTCAAATTACATTATGGTGATACTACATTTTAACAAGTGTTTAGTAGGATGGTAGTTAATAGTAAAAATTGAAATTATCTTAAGGAAAATAACATTTAGCATTTTTAAAAGTAATTTACAGAATGCGTATTTAGTTTAGGGTGAGTAGGTGGTAATATAATAGTAATATAATTGTGGGATGTAGGTGACGTGGCATAGAGTGAGTCAAAGTTGGCGGGCCGGCGGCACCCTTGCGCCGCCTGTAGGTGAGGCAGTGAAACTCGAGTCGTAAACAAACAGAGTGCGGGGCCGTCGAACACGTATTACCTTCCTAATATGTAAGTCAGTAATTACGTGTTATGTAGCATAAGGCACTGCACACCCACTATAGAGTTACGTCCGTACAGTGTACATTAATGATATATTAGGACTAGGAGGTACAATGTGCGCTTATCTAGTCAGGTGTGCATCCTAATTTGTGTACTTTGTTTTTTGAAGCTAGGAGCATCGCATGTTGTATCTTAATAAAGGATTATCAGCACATCCCCGAATGTCTTTTTTGACCATGCTCCTAGATATTACATATTACACAAGTTCGGAGCTGGTGTGATAGCTAGGCATACCCGGTGGGAATGGCTGTGTCGTTGAGTTGGAGGCTGCAGGGTGCACAGAGGTGAAGACGGCAGATGACATGCCGACATGCATTGCACTGATGCAGTTACATCAGAGGAATGTGCATGACACTAGGACACCCGACAGAAACCTCCGAAAATCAACCGCCCAACTCTACAGCACGGCATCGGTGAAGATGATTGGGCTGCATTTACCCGCAGGTGGGACATGTTTAAGAACGGGACTGACCTAACGCCAGGTCAGGTCACTGCTCAGCTCCTGGCCTGCTGTGAGCCAGATTTAGAAGCCGCATTGTTCGGGAAACCCCGACAATTGCTAGCAACTCTGAGACAGAGGTCTAAACGCCATGAAACGACTCACGGTGCTGGCGTGGCGCTGAGTGTGAGACGGGCAACACTGCTTCAGACGAAGCAGGACCCAGGGAACACGTCAGGCAGTATGTGGCGAGACTACGTGGGCTGGCCAATGTCTGTCATTGACCAAAACTGGGACCTGTATGTGGCCACCTGCCCTGGCATCGTCGCCATGGACTACACGGATGACATTGTTAAATTGGTTCTCTTAACTGGTCTGGCAGATGACGACATCAAGAAGGAGGTCCTCGGGACAACAGACATTGACACACGAACTCTGAATGACACTGTCGGCCTCGTCGATAGTAAAGAAACTGCCGCCCGTGCCATGGGGACTGAGAACCTACGGGTGGCGGCCAGTGGCTCAAGAAAATGATTCAGGGACGCTGCAGCCAGGTGACATCAGCCCCAGCACGGGATCATGGCGAGCAGGCCCAGATGAGGCGCAAGATACGCTGCCGTTGTGGCGCTCTCACTCCCCAATTCGGTACGGTGAGGGGCAGACTCAAGGAGTTCACGTTGTGTCTCGAGTGCTGGAAAAGAACAACCCACGCAACCGTAAATCATCCCCACCTGCATCCAGTGGGTCAGTGAGGCACTGTTTCACTATGTCGCCACTACCGAGACAGGGTCTGGCCGGGTGAGGCACCGCCACATCCAACCTTGTCTTTGACGGTAGCTGGGACGGCGAGGCCTATGCTGGGATGAGGACACCATGTCCTCCACGGCGGTCTGTCAGCATTTCTGCCATCGCCGACTCAGGCGCACAAACCTGTCTGATGGGACTGCAGCTACTCCATAAGTTGGGTTTACGCAAACATCACCTCACTCGTGTCTCTACACGCATTCTTGCCGCAAACAATGCAGAGATAAATGTTCTGGGTGCTGTATTCCTCACGCTGTCAGGTTGCACAACAATGGGGCGCAACGCCAGACCTCCACCATGGTCTATGTTACCGACTCCACTAGCCGGTTTTACCTGAGCCGACTGCGTTGGAACAGCTGAGGTTATCGGGCCGGACTTTCCGAGAATTGGCGCTACGGACACTGTAGTGTTTGGGAATGCTGTACATGCAGGCACCCGCCCAACGGTGGCAGGATGTGGATGCCCACAGCGTACAGCACCGCCTCCGCCCGGCGAGTTTGCCCATAGTACCATCTATTGAGTCCACCGCAGAAATGAAGATATGGCTCTTGGAGAGGTACGCATCATCGACCTTCAACTTGCCCTCACCAGCCGCTCCCGCGATGACAGGCCCCCATGGTGATTCGGTGACCCAGAGGTGCAACCAGTGGTGACCAGGAGACCTCCAAATGTCCCAGTTCACTGGCAACAGGAGGTGTCAGACCAACTTGACAGGGATGTGGCACTAGGCGTTATAGAGCAGGTGCCCCGAACACACCCGTGACATGGCTTCACAGTATGGTCTTGACACCCAAGTCGGATGGCACACCTCGTCGTCAGTGGATCTGCAACCGCTAAATCGCCACAGTGTAGGGAAACCCATCACACCGTCCCACCTATTAAACAGGCGAAGGCCATTCCACCTAACACAGTCAAGACTGTCACAGATGCATGGAATGGCTTTCACCAATTGAGATCCGGCCGAGGATCGCCACAAGACAACGTTCCTGACCGAGCAGGGTAGGTTCCGTTACTGTCGTGCGCCAATGGCTTCCTCGCATCGCAGGATGCCTACACACAGCGGTACGATGCCATCATCGCCGATGTACCCAGAAAGACCAAGTGCGTGGATGACGCCATCATTTGGGACACAGATTTGAAGGAACATTGGTGGGGTGATTGACTACCTGGAACTCGTTGGACCAACGGATAATCCTCAACCCAGCTAAGTTTCAGTTTGCCTCGATGGAAGTTGAATTTGCTGGGTTTCAGATAACCAAATCCGAGGTGAAACCTTTACCTAAATCCTAAATGCCATCGGACATTTCCCAGACCCTCAACATTACGGATGTGCGGGCCTGGTTTGGGCTGGTTAACCAGGTATCACACTACGGCAGGACCACGGACATGATGGCACCATTCAAATCGCTCCTAGCCCTAAGGTCAGTTTCAAATGGGACCCGGCACTGGAAGAGGCGTTCCATCGGTCGAAAGAGGCAATCATCAAGGAGATCGAGACAGGGGTCGAGATATTCGACCCCAGCAGACGGACGTGCCTCAACCCCGACTGGTCTCGAACAGGGGTGGGATATTGGCTACGGCAGAAACATTGCAGCTGTGATGGTGCTATTCCGGGGTGTTGTGCAGACGGTTGGAAGATAACACTGGCCGGATCTCGCTTCTTAAGGGATGCCGGAAGCGGATGCACCGATTGAGGGAGAAGCCTAGCTGTCGCATGGGCACTGGAGGATAGTCGCCACCATGGGGTGCCGAGATCTCATCGTAACGACAGACCACAAGCCGCTCGTGAAAATTCTTGGGGATCAGGCACTAGATGACATCACCAATCCGAGGCTCTTCAGACTCAAACAGCGCACCCTCATGTGGCAGTCAAGATTGTGCACGTGCCTGGCCAGACCATTCCAGCGGCAGATGCTACATCTCGATATCCATCAGCCCAGCCCGATGGACACAGCCAGCGAGTTGTGCGCTTTGTCCCGGTCCGGCTCCCAGCAGGATACCCATGATGACCTGGAGACTCTACTCAAGCGGCGACAAGATCAGCTGCGGATTCGCTCGACGCTGTCACATGGGAGAGAGTCAAGAGGGGCACCTCCGCAGACCAGGCCCTCCAATTGCTCATGCCACTAGTCGAGTTTGGGTTCCACCATCCCGCGATGCCTTACCCGAGGAACTGCAACCATACTGGCAGTACCGCGACAGATTATCTCTGTGGACGAAGTCGTCATGATGGACCACAGGATCGTGATACCACGGGCACTTTGAATGAGGTATTACGGACACTCCATGCTGCTCACCAAGGCACCAGTCGCATGCACAGTAGGGCATTAGGCGCCGTTTTTGGCCCGGCATCACCAGAGATATCGAGGGCACAGGTCCAGGTGCCATGCTTGCTGGGGAATGTCACCTTCCCAGCCATGCATGCCACCAGTACAGCCATGTGTACCAAGCAACCCCTTTCAAGCCATTGCCGCTGACTTTTGCGTGTTGCGTGGCATTGGGTACTTGGTCATTGTGGACAGGTTCAGTGGCTGGCCACACGCCGTCGCATCTAAGTCTGGCGCCAGGGGCTTCATCGCAGCCCTTCTCAATTACTTTGCAACGTTCGGCGTACCCGAAGAATTGAGCACAGACGGAGGCCCGGAGTTCACTGCAAAGGAAACAATGTCACTTCTACAACGATGGGGCGTGAGACATCGCTGTCATCAGCTTCCACCACGCAGTCCAATGGGCGGGCGGAGGTGGCTGTCAAGTCTATGAAGCGCTTACTGACATCGCACACAGACGCAAATGGCAGCCTTGACACGGAGCGGTAGCTGCTGGCTTGCTTCAATATCGAAACACGCCAGACCTCAGACCAACATGTCACCGGCACAAATCATCTTCGGAAGAATCTTCGGGACCTCCTACCCATCGCCCGGGAACGCAGGTATTCACCAACCCAGTGATTCACCCAGTGTGGCGTCAAACATGGGGCATGCAAGAAGAGGCCCTCCGACTGAGGTTTGCCAAGCAAGTCGACGATTTACAGCACCACACACGGCAGCTCCCCTTAGCGCCTGGTCATCGGGTGGTTCTGCAAAACCAGACCGGGAATCACAGCACGAGATGGGACAGGACCGGTGTGATAGTGGAAACAAAGCCGTTTGACCAATACTTGGTCAAGGTGGATGGCTCGGTCGGCTCACTTTGCGGAATCGACGGTTCCTGCGCCACATCCAGGGGCTGGCCAATCCAACCAGCCCGTGTCATCACCATATACGTGTCATCAGCCTTCCAACACCCCATCCACGCCAGCCAGTGGTGAAGTACAGGACGGCGAGCTGCCTCCGGCGCCCGATGCTGACTCAGCAGCTACACCTCCACAGTTGCACGGAACAGCACCGAACCCCAAACCTCCCATAGAGCACATGGACCAGGCAGTCCCACGGGCAGAAGGACCCGACCCGACCATATCACGACACACCCATGCGTCGCCACCTCCAAGACCTCGCAGAGACAGACGTCCGCCGGCGTACCTACGGGATTACGTCACCGAGTGAGGAGTTTCCTGCTGGAAACTGGGGGGGATGTGGGATGTAGGTGACGTGGCATAGAGTGAGTCAAAGTTGGCCGGCGGCACCCTTGCGCCGCCTGTAGGTGAGGCAGTGAAACTCGAGTCGTAAACAAACAGAGTGCGGGCTCGAACACGTATTACCTTCCTAATATGTAAGTCAGTAATTACGTGTTATGTAGCATAGGCACTGCACACCCACTATAGAGTTACGTCCGTACAGTGTACATTAATGATATATTAGGACTAGGAGGTACAATGTGCGCTTATCTAGTCAGGTGTGCATCCTAATTTGTGTACTTTGTTTCTTTGCAGCTAGGAGCATTCGCTATGTTGTATCTTAATAAAGGATTATCAGCACATCCCCGAATGTCTCTTTGACCAATAATGGTAAAAATTGAAATTATCTTATAGGAAAATAACATTGAGCATTTTGGAAGTAATATAATAGAACATAATAGTAAAAATGAAAATTTTCTTATAGGAAAATAACATTGAGTATTTTTTGAGTATGAGTATTTAGTTAAGGGGTGAGTAGATGGTTTTTGAGAAGAGTCTTAAAATGATTTTCAGACAAGGTTATTTTAGTATTTACTGGTAATGAATTCCAGATTCTGGGGCCCTTTATGTGGATAAAATTTTTACATAGGTTGATATGGACACGGGGTATATCAAAAAGTGATCTGTGCCTTGTGTTGTGGTCATGGGTCCTATTAAAGTTGGTGAGGAGAATTTTGAGCGGAGGGTTTATATTAGAGTGTAGAGTTCTATATATGTAGTAGGCACAAGAATAAGTGTGAATGTTCTTTATGGTGAGTGTTATGGTGTATGTTAGATATACTACAAGAAATCACATTTTCTGTACCAACATTCATTAGGTACCTCTTGGCTGTCTTCTTGAACTGATTCATGCTATGACTGGCTTTGACGTGTGCAGGCAGTCTGTTCCACTCCTTTATTGCTGTACAATAAAATGTGTCTGAAGCCTGACCACTGACTGTGGCCACTGCAAAATTGTTCTCCCTTTCCCTAGTATCATAATTGCTTTGGTTCCCAGCCTTATTGTAAGTACCTTTATTCAGGTATACACAAATACAGTTACATAGATTATCATACATAGCAACATATGTGTAGAGCACCTAGGATAACCCCAAAAAAGTCAGACCAAACGGCGTACGTATTTCCATTGGGGTCCTTTACACACTGTAATAATAAGTTATTACGAAGACCCCAATGGAAATAAGTCACTTTGTCTGACTTTTTGAGTCATCCTAGGTAATCAACACATATGCTGCTATGTATGATAATTTATGTAACTGTATTTATGTGTACCTGTACCTGAGTATTATTATTATTATAATCAAATAGAAGCGCTAAACCACAGGGGTTATACAGCCTACCTGTACCTGAATAAATTTACTATGTGGTAGCCGGACGGCTTGTTGGAGTGACGGCAAGAATTACGTTTTCTTTAGTCCAACACCAGAGAAAAGATGTACACTATAGTATTACTGGGGGTAACTGTAGAAAATTATTCCTTTCGTATGCCTTCACTCATAGCGTCATTCCCTCTAAAATGGTGTGTTGCATGAGAATGGGAGTGTTGATGTTATTTATTCTACTGCATCAACGTGAAGACTATTTGTACACAGTTTAATATTTTTATTATGCACCCCATACCCATCCTGTGGGCGGTAGGCAAAAGATTACAGAGGTACATAATGGGTTCAGGGACTGGGCCCCAAAGTTTTGATAGCTGAGCAAGTTACAAAGGTAATGAACTCACAAGTTTCAAAGGTAATGAATCATGTAAGTAAGAATTTACTCACTTACATTTATACATGGTTACAATCAAATGTAAGGTGTTTGTATTGTGGAAATAATACCTTTATTTCTACAAGTACATGTACCAGGTATACAGTCATAGATGGCATCAATGACACACTACTATATAAAAAGCCCCTTGTTATGCAGAGCATTTCGGACAAATTAGATCAATTTTGTACCAGGATGCGACCTATACCAGTCCACTAACACCCAGGTACCCATTTTACTGATGGGGAACGTAGACAACCGGTGTAAGGAAACACGCCCAATGTTTCTACCCTCACAGGGAATCGAACCCGGACACTCGCCGCGTGAAGCGAGAGCTTTAGCCACCAAGCCATAGTGGCAAGAGCTTTAGCGAGAGCTTTAGCCACTAGGTCACGGTGGCACCGTGGCCTGGTGGCAAAAGCTCTCGCTTCACATGATGAGTGTCCGGGTTCGATTCCCGGTGAGGGTAGAAACATTGGGCGTGTTTCCTTACACTGGTTGTCCATGTTCACCCATCAGTAAATATGAGTACCTGGGTGTTAGTCGACTGGTGTGGGTCGCATCCTGGGACAAAATTGACTTAATTTGCCCAAAATGCTCTGCATAACAAGCGACTTTCTATGTAGTAGTATGTCATTGATGAATCTGGAATTCATTACCAGTAAATACTAAGATAACCTTGTCTGAAAATCAATTTAAGACTCTTCTCAAAAACCACCTACTCACCCTAAACTAAATACTCATACTGTTAATTACATTAAAAAATGCTCAATAGTATTATCCTATAAGATAATTTCAATTTTTTACTAATATGTTACTATTATGTTACCCCTTTCTCACCCTAAACTAAATACTCATACTATAAATTACTTTCAAAAATGCTCAGTGTTATTTTCCTTAAGATAATTTCAAATTTTACTATTATATTACCATCCTCCTAAACACTTGTTACAATGTAATATCATCATATTGTAATTTGAACAACCAAATATATAACTAGAATAAACTCAATCAATTTATCTAATATTATGTACATAGTCTATAAGTCATTAGATTAAGCTGCCCCTAATGCCATATCATGTCAGTGGCTCTCCTTGCACTTCAGTTTATGATTGTAACTATAAATATCTATGTAAAATTGCAATGAAATAAAATTTGTTTGTTTGTTTGTTTTGTTTAGATAGACCTGTATACCTTGTACATGTACTTGTAGAAATAAAGATATTATATTATTAAGCTGACAGGTATTAATACGCGTTCGTCTGTTTACATTCTCCGCGTCCCGTTTACGATGGCATCTAAGGTAGTTGTTAGAAATGATAAACTCAGTGAACAGTGCTCCGTGGAATGATCGCTAAAGCTCTCGCTTCACACGGCGAGGGTCTGCGTTCGATTCCCAGCCAGGGTAGAAACATTGGGCGTGTTTCTTTACACCGGTTGTCTATGTTCACCCATCAGTAAAATGGGTACCTGGGAGTTAGTCGACTGGTGTGGGTCGCATCCTGGGACTAGGACCTAATTTGCCCGAAATGCTCTGCATAACAAGGGACTTTCTATATAGTAGTATGTCATTGATGTCAGCTAGGCCTGTATACCTTGTACATGTACTTGTAGTAAATAAAGATATTATTATTATTATATTATTATTATTATTATGTCGATGGTAATAAAAATAATAATAATCACTCTAGGGCGCTTTAAATTTAAGTTGTATTTTTCGTGTAGGTGTGGTAGCTGGGCGAGTTACCACTTCTGACTTTTTTCCTTTGCAGATGACACCCGAATCTGCATGACAGTGTCCACCGTTGAAGACACTGCAAGACTCCAAGCAGACATCAACCAAATCTTTAAATGGGCTGCAGAAAACAATATGAAGTTCAATGATGAGAAATTTCAATTACTCAGATATGGAAAACGTGAGGAAATTAAAATCTCAACGGAGTACAAAACAAATTCCAACCACACAATAGAGCGAAAAACTAATGTCAAAGACCTGGGAGGGATCAAGTCAGAGGATCTCACCTTCAAGGACCATAACACTGTAGCAACCGCATCTGCTAGAAAAATGACAGGATGGATAATGAGAACCTTCAAAACCAGGGATGCTAAGCCCATGTTGACACTTTTCAGGTCGCTTGTTCTATCTAGGCTTGAATATTGCTGCACACTAACTGCACCTTTCAAGGCAGGTGAAATTGCTGACCTAGAAAATGTGCAGAGAACCTTCACGGCACGCATAACTGTGATAAACCACCTCAATTACTGGGAACGCTTGAAGTTCCTAAACCTGTACTCCCTAGAACGCAGGCGGGAGAGATACATTATTTGATACTCTTGGAAAATTCTCGAGGGATTAGTACCAAACTTGCATACGAGTGTCACTCCCTACGAAAGCAAAAGACTCGGCAGACGATGTAACATCCCCCCAATGAAAACCAGGGGTGCCACTAGCACGTTGAGAGACAACACAATAAGTGTCAGGGACCCAAGACTGTTCAACTGCCTCCCAGCATACATCAGGGGGATTACCAACAAACCCCTGGCTGTCTTCAAGCAGGCACCTAAAGTCGGTACCTGATCAACCAGGCTGTGGTTCGTACGTTGGACTGCGTGCGGCCAGCAGTAACAGCCTGGTTGATGAGGCTCTGTTCCAACATGAAGCCTGGTCACAGACCGGGCCGCAGGGGCGTTGACCCCTGGAACTCTCTCCAGGAATAAATACTCACCTCTCACCCTACATTAAGACTACAAATATTTTAAGGTAAATAATGAGTGTACTGGATGTGTATTTAACTTTTTATTGCCTTTTTTATGCCTAGTTCTGTTGCCAACTAAATATATGACAGTGTAAACATATGTTTTGAAGTATTTATCAGTGAAATAGGTGATTCACTTTGCGGTGATTTCGGCTTTACGGCGGTATCCTGGAACCTAACCCGCCGTATACGTGGGGCCCTCCTGATGTACTCAAACCTGATTCACAAAACCTTAGACACTTATATTAATAAAGTAATTATATGTAAAGTAGTTTTATGTAAAATTTCCATTGCCTATTAATAGGGAAACTTAGAAGAAAAATTCCATTATAGTACGTGTTAAATCTGACCTGACCTGCTCCAAACCTGACCTCATCTTTATCCCTGGAGGTATAGATATGAGGTTCTCACTAGCCTTGATGCTAGTGAGGGGCTATGGACCAAAGGAAATAATGTTAATGTTTGGATGTCTTTATAAGCTTTGTGAATGCATTAATCCTAACCTGCATTGCTTCCTGTAGCTGTGCCTTTAGTCAGTGAACTTGAGGAGATCATTGGTTATCCATGGGCTATTTTATCTCTTTGTTGTTACATATTTGTTGCTTAATATCTATTGAAGATACTTTGTCTTCTGTAAAAGAATAGGTGAACTTGGTTACCATGTAATTCTTTTTGCTAGTCAATGTTGTTGATCGCCTCTGTCAGTGTTGTTGATCGCCTCTGTCAGTGTTGCTTATCGCCTCTGTCAGTGCTGCTGATCGCCTCTGTCAGTGTTGCTGATCGCCTCTGTCAGTGTTGTTGATCGCCTCTGTCAGTGTTGCTGATCGCCTCTGTCAGTGTTGCTGATCGCCTCTGTCAGTGTTGCTGATCGCCTCTGTCAGTGTTGTTGAATGCCTCTGTAAAGTTATTTACTGATGCCTCATCAATGAGCCTGAAGGAAATATTACCAGTATCATGGAATAATTTGATTAAATTGATGACTAGGAAGATGTGGTAGTGATCAGTAAAATTCTCTGTGACAATGCCTGCGGTTTGAGGTCCTGGGATGTGTCCATATGTATGGTCAAATTACTAAAATTAAAAAGAGAAACTTTCATTTTTCATTTTTTTCCTAAATGATTTCTTCTCTACTATAGTGTTAAGACTAGCTGACAAAATCTCAACTTCAAATGGTCAGGCGAGTGACAGCCTGAGCTTTCCAAACTCTATCTAGCGCCAACTAATCCTACTGAGATCACAATTATAATAAATTCACTGGAAATAAGAGGGGAAACCCAACTAATTTACCACCTTCAGTGTAGAAAAAAGCAGCTCCTGTGCTGTCACCCACTACTGCAACTTTGTTCAACAAATCATTAGAAACCAGAACTTTCCCAACGATGTTTAAGATAGCAAGAGTTAGTAACTTACACACATTATCATACATAGTAACATATGTGTAAATTTCTTGCTTCACTGTCTGCGTCTCGGTCTGCTTCACTGTCTACTCGGTCTGCTTCACTCTCTTCTTCACTGTTTCTCGGTCTGCTTCACTCTCTGCTTCACTCTGCTTCACTGTCTGCTTCACTGCTTCACTGTCTGCTTCACTCTGCATCACTGTCTGCTTCTCGGTCTGCTTCACTGTTTGCTACACTGTCTGCTTCTCAGTCTGCTTCACTGTCTGCTTCTCGGTCTGCTTCTCGTCGTTACATTTAACTAGTTACTTTCTTTATCTTTCTTCCTGTTCATTTTTTTCTTTATTTCCGGCTGTGTCTGGCCAGCTTCCTTCATTGTATTTCTTGAAAATTATCGTCCAGGTTTATTTATGAGGGAGGGGGTGGATGTAGTGGGTGGTGATGTGGGGTAGGAGGGGTGGATGCTGTTGGTGGGGGGTTGATGCTGTGGGTGGGAGGTGAACAACGTTTTGATGATTCAGGGGGTCACCGCCCCCGCCACCCACCCATCAACCGTGGACCAGGTCTCAGACCAAGCCATCTGGCTGACGGCCTGATCATTGCGGGTTGTATTCTTCATAGGGAGTGCTTTTATTGGGGGAAGTCTTAATTTGACTAATGGCTTGCTGAACACAGTCATACTGTCAGTCCAGTATGTTACTCATTTCTTTGTTGTCTCCCAGCTCTGGCTGACACTACTGAAATCTCTCAGCTCAGGCTGATACTACTGAAGTCTCCCAGGTCAGGCTGACACTACTGAAGTATCCCAGCTCAGGCTGACACTACTGAATTCTCCCAGCTCAGGCTGACACTACTGAAGTCTCCCAGCTCAGGCTGACACTACTGAAGTCTCCCAGCTCAGGCTGGTACTGTTGAAGTCTCGCAGCTTAGGCTGACAGATTTCAGCACGGTATATGAACCATCCTGCGTGATGGAATATGACAGGAAAAACATACTTTCATACATATACACTTCTTAGTGTATATACACTGAAACACACACTTCTCAGTGTATATACACTGAAACATACACACTTCTCAATGTATATACACTGAAACATACACACTTGTCAGTGTATATACACTGAAACATACACACTTATCAGTGTATATACACTGAAACATACATACTTGTCAGTGTATATACACTGAAACATACACACTTCTCAGTGTAAAAAGTCTTCGTTCAATGCATGCATATTAAAATGTATTTTTTTTTACAGGATACAATTGGACGATGATTCTTCGTGAATTTAAGACAGATAATATCGAATTTTTTTCCTAGTCTGAGCTGCAAGTCACTTAAGGGAGAGTTTAAATTACGTGATTACCCGAGCTTGACCCTTCGTGGCAGGTGGGATCTTGATTCAAGGAAGTGGACCTGACCACTCCTTCACAGTGTGCTTCACTGTACTTCCCACCACCACCACCCTCCTTCACAGTGCAGGCACTGTACCTTCACCACCACCACCACCCTCCTTCACAGTGCAGGCACTGTACCTTCACCACCACCACCACCCTCCTTCACAGTGCAGGCACTGTACCTTCACCACCACCACCACCCTCCTTCACAGTGCAGGCACTGTACCTTCACCACCACCACCCTCCTTCACAGTGCAGGCACTGTACTTCCCACCACCACCACCCTCCTTCACAGTGCAGGCACTGTACCTTCACCACCACCACCACCCTCCTTCACAGTGCAGGCACTGTACCTTCACCACCACCACCACCCTCCTTCACAGTGCAGGCTCTGTACCTTCACCACCACCACCACCCTCCTTCACAGTGCAGGCACTGTACCTTCACCACCACCCCTCCTTCACAGTGCAGGCACTGTACTTCCCACCACCACCCTCCTTCACAGTGCAGGCACTGTACCTTCACCACCACCACCCTCCTTCACAGTGCAGGCACTGTACCTTCACCACCACCACCCTCCTTCACAGTGCAGGCACTGTACTTCCCACCACCACCACCCTCCTTCACAGTGCAGGCACTGTACCTTCACCACCACCACCCTCCTTCACAATGCAGGCACTGTACTTCCCACCACCACCACCCTTCTTCACAGTGCAGGCACTGTACTTCCCACCACCACCACCCTCCTTCACAGTGCAGGCACTATACCCCCACCACCACCACCCTCCTTCACAATGCAGGCACTGTACTTCCACCACCAGGACTCGAGTCCGTGTAACCAGTTTCCCTGAATCCCTTCATAAATATTACCTTGCTCACACTCCAACAGCGCATCAAATAATAAAAAGCACTTCACGGTCACGTTCCTCCTGCCTCCTACCTCCTGCCTCCTACCTCCTACCTCCTGCCTCCTACATCCTGCCTCCTACCTCCTGCCTCTTTAATTATATGAGCTTAATTTTAGGAACATAAACTTAAGAGTCTAATTAATGAGTTTTGTAAAAGCGCAGAACATTAGCGAGGGAGGAAGTGAACCTAGCGAGGCAGTGAACCACTCGACACTGTTGTAGAGGCAGTGAACCACTCGACACTGTTGTAGAGGCAGTGAACCTTGTGGACACTGTTGTAAAGGCAGTGAACCTTGTAGACACTGTTGTAGAGGCAGTGAACCTTGTAGACACTGTTGTAGAGGCAGTGAACCTCGTAGACACTGTTGTAGAGGCAGTGAACCTTGTGGACACTGTTGGAGAGGCAGTGAACCTTGTACACACTATTGTAGAGGTAGTGAACCTTGTAGACACTGTTGTAGAGGCAGTGAACCTCGTAGACACTGTGGTAGAGGCAGTGAACCTCGTAGACACTGTAGTAGAGGCAGTGACCCTTGTAGACACTGTTGGAGAGGCAGTGAACCTTGGTAACACTGTTGTAGAGGCAATGAACCTTGTCGACACAGTTGGAGGCAATGAACCTTGATAACACTGTTGGAGAGAACGTGACCCTTGGTAACACTGAGAGGCAGTAAACCTTGGTAATACTGTTGTAGAGGCAGTGAACCTTGGTAACACTTGGAAAAGCAGTGAACCTTGTAGTAAATGTTGTAGAGTTAGTGAACCTTGGTAACACTGTTGGAGAGGCAGTGAACCATGGTAACACTGTTGAAGAGGCAGTGAATCTTGTAACACTGTTGGAGAGGCAGTGAACCTTGGTAACACTTTTGGAAAAGCAGTGAACCTTGGTAATACTGTTGGAGAGGCAGTGAACCTTGGTAACACTGTTGGAGAGGCAGTGAACCTTGGTAACACTGTTGGAGAGGCAGTGAACCTTGGTAACACTGTTGGAGAGGCAGTGAACCTTGGTAACACTGTTGGAGAGGCAGTGAACCTTGGTAACACTGTTGGAGAGGCAGTGAACCTTGGTAACACTTGGAGACGCAGTGAACCTTGGTAACACTGTTGGAGAGGCAGTTAACCTTGGTAACGCTGTTGGAGAGGCAGTGAGGCTTAGTAACACTGTTTGAGGCAGTGAACCTCTGGATCTCCTGGGGTTTCGGGAACGAAAGGAATTGCCTTGATGCTGGTAAAAGGGCTCTTGATCCGTCTAGTTGGAGCTATTCCAACCGTTCTCTCTTCACAACCTCCTTACGGGTTTATCGCTTCCCCGATAATATATGAAATATATAATTTTCTTCCGATAAAACCATCATGGGTGTAATAATGGGGTGACTACCACCCACTGGATGGGTATGGGGTGACTACCACCCACTGGATGGGTATGGGGTGACTACCACCCACTGGATGGGTATGGGGTGACTACCACCCACTGGATGGGTATGGGGTGACTACCGCCCACTGGATGGGTATGGGGTGACTACCACCCACTGGATGGGTATGGGGTGACTACCATCCACTGGATGGGTATGGGGTGACTACCACCCACCGGATGGGTTTACCTGGAGAGAGTTCCGGGGGTTAACACCCCCGCGGCCCGGTCTGTGACCAGGCCTCATGGTGGATCAGGGCCTGATCAACCAGGCTGTTACTGCTGGCCGCACGTAATCCAACGTACGAACCACAGCCTGACTGGTCAGGTACCGACTTTAGGTGCCTGTCCAGTGCATGCCTGAAGACAGCCAGGGGTCTATTGGTAATCCCCCTTACGTATGCTGGGAGGGAGTTGAACAGTCTTGGGCCCCTGACACTTATTGTGTTGTCTCTTATCGTGCAAGTGGCACCCCTGCTTTTCATTGGGGGGATGTTGCATCGTCTGCCGAGTCTTTTGGTTTCATAGGGAGTGATTTCCGTGTGCAAGTTTGGTACTAATCCCTCTAGGATTTTCCAAGTGTATCAAATAATGTATCTCTCCCGCCTGCGTTCTAGGGAGTACAGGTTTAGGAACTTCAAGCGTTCCCAGTAATTGAGGTGGTTTATTGCAGTTATGCGTGCCGTGAAGGTTCTCTGCACATTTTCTAGGTCAGCAATTTCACCTGCCTTGAAAGGTGCAGTTAGTGTGCAGCAATATTCCAATCTAGATAGAACAAGCGACCTAAAGAGTGTCATCATGGGCTTGGCATCCCTGGTTTTGGAGGTTCTCATTATTCATCCTGTCATTTTTCTAGCAGATGCGATTGATACAATGTTATGGTCCTTGGAGGTGAGATCCTCTGACATGATCACTCCCAGGTCTTTGCCATTAGTTTTTCGCTCAATTGTGTGGTTGGAATTTGTTTTATATTCTGATGAAGTTTTAATTTCCTCATGTTTTCCATATCGGAGTAATTGAAATTTCTCATCGTTGAACTTCATATTGTTTTCTGCGGCCCATTTAAAGATTTGTTTGATGTCCGCCTGGAGGCTTGCAGTGTCTTCAATGGAGGACACTGTCATGCAAATTCGGGTGTCATCTGCAAAGGAAGACACGGCGCTGTGGCTTATATCCCTGTCTATGTCCGATATGAGGATGAGGAACAAGATGGGAGCAAGTACTGTGCCTTGTGGAACAGAGCTTTTCACTGTAGCCGCCTCTTTGTGTTCTATTTGTTAGGAAATTATAGATCCATCTTCCAACTTTTCCTGTTATTCCTTTATCACGCATTTTGTGTGCTATTACACCATGGTCACACTTGTCAAAGGCTTTTGCAAAGTTTGTGTATATAACTTCTGCATTTTGTTTGTCTTCTAGAGCATCCAGGACCTTGTCGTAGTGGTCCAGTAGTTGGGACAGACAGGAGCGACCTGCTCTAAACCCATGCTGCCCTGGGTTGTGTAACTGATAGGTATCTAGATGTGGTGACTACCAAACACAGAATGGGTATGGGGTGACTACCACCCACAGGATGGGTATGGGGTGACTACCACCCACTGGATGGGTATGGGGTGACTACCACCCACAGGATGGGTATGGGGTGACTACCACCCACATTATGGGTATGAGGTGACTACCACCCACAGGATGGGTATGGGGTGACTACCACCCACAGAATGGGTATGAGGTGACTACCACCCACAGGATAGATATGAGGTGACTACCACCCACAGAATGGGTATGGGGTGACTACCACCCACAGGATGGGTATGGGGTGACTACCACCCACAGGATGAGTATGAGGTGACTACCACCCACAGGATGAGTATGGGGTGACTACCACCCACAGGATGGGTATGGGGTGACTACCACCCACAGGATGGGTATGGGGTGACTACCACCCACTGGATGGGTATGGGGTGACTACCATCCAGCAAGAGTATTTATCCCAGGAGTGAGGGAGGTCAGGTCAGGTGAATACTGCAGCAGTCAAGTCTTCGTAATCCGTCCTGGTAGTAAATTTATGCAGACTTTTACCAACACATTCACTGCTGCTGCTGCTGCTGCTGCTGCTGCTGCTGCTGCTGCTGCTGCTGCTGCTGCGCCTCACTGACTTCATGTCTTGTACTGATTGTTCCTAAGCTGGAGTTATGATTCTTACACTGTGTGATGCTTACACTGTGTGATGCTTACACTGTGTGATGCTTACACTGTGTGTGATGCTTACACTGTGTGTGTGATGCTTACACTGTGTGTGATGCTTACACTGTGTGTGTGATGCTTACACTGTGTGTGTGTGATGCTTACACTGTGTGTGTGATGCTTACACTGTGTGTGTGTGTGTGATGCTTACACTGTGTGTGTGATGCTTACACTGTGTGTGTGTGTGATGTTTACACTGTGTGTGTGTGATGCTTACACTGTGTGGTGTGTGTGTGTGTGTGTGTGTGATGCTTACACTGTGTGTGATTCTTACACTGTGTGTGATGCTTACACTGTGTGTGTGATGCTTACACTGTGTGTGATGCATACACTGGGTGTGTGATGCTTACACTGTGTGATGCATACACTGTGTGATGCTTACACTGTGTGTGATGCTTACACAGTGTGATGCATACACTGTGTGTGATGCTTACACTGTGTGTACTCACCTAATTGTGGTTGCAGGGGTCGAGACTCAGCTCCTGGCCCCGCCTCTTCGCTGTCCGCTACTGGGTCTCTGCTCTCCCTGCTCCATGAGCTTTATCATACCTCGTCTTAAAACTATGTATGGTTCCTGCCTCCACTATATCTTTCTCTAGACTATTCCACTTCCTGACTACTCTGTGGCTGAAGAAATGCTTCCTAACATCCCTTTGACTCATCTGAGTCTTCAGCTTCCAGTTGTGTCCCCTTGTTTCTGTGTTCCCTCTCTGGAACATCCTGTCACTGTCTACCTTGTCGATTCCCCGCAGTATTTTGTATGTCGTTATCATGTCTCCTCGGACCCTTCTTTCCTCCAGTGTTGTTAGTCCTATTTCCCTCAACCTTTCTTCATAGGACAGACCCCTGAGTTGTGGAACTAACCTTGTCGCAAACCTTTGCACTTTCTCTAGTTTCTTTACGTGCTTGACCAGATGTGGGTTCCAGACTGGTGCTGCATATTCTAGTATGGTCCTGACGTACACGATGTACAGTGTCTTGAACGATTCCTTGTTAAGGTAACGGAACGCTAATCTTAGGTTTGCCAGTCGCCCATATGCTGCCGCAGTTATCTGGTTGATGTGTGCCTCCGGAGACGTGCTTGGCGTTATACTCACCCCAAGGTCTTTCTCCTTTGCCGAGGTTTGTAGCCTTTGTCCGCCTAGCCTGTACTCTGTCAGCGGTCTTCTTTGCCCTTCTCCGATCTTCATGACTTTGCATTTGGTGGGATTGAATTCGAGAAGCCAGTTGCTAGACCAGATGTCAAGCTTGTCCAGGTCTGTTTGAAGTCTTGCTTGGTCCTCTTCCGATGTGATTCTCCTCATTAATTTCACATCATCTGCGAACAGAGACACTTCTGAGTCTATCCCATCCGTCATGTCATTTACATATACCAAGAATAACACTGGTCCTAGGACTGACCCCTGTGGTACGCCGCTCGTCACAGGCGCCCACTGTGATACCTCATCACGTACCATGACCCGTTGTTGCCTCCCTGTGAGGTATTCCCTGATCCATTCCAGTGCCCTTCCTGTTATACATGCTTGTTCTTCCAACTTCTTTACTAATCTCATGTGAGGAACTGTGTCGAAGGCCTTCCTGCAGTCCAGGAAAATGCAGTCAACCCACCCTTCTCTCTCTAGTCTTACCTCTGTTACTTTGTCATAGAACTCCAGGAGGTTTGGGCACAGGATTTGCCTTCCCGGAATCCGTGCTGTCTGGTGTTTATTATCCTGTTCAGCTCGAGGTGCTCCACCATTCTTTTCCTGATGATTTTCTCCAGGACTTTGCACACTATACATGTAAGTGACACCGGTCTATAGTTTAGTGCCTCTTTTCTGTCTCCTTTTTTAAAGATGGGGACTACGTTGGCCTTCTTCCATACCTCAGGTATCTGCCCATTTTCAAGGGATGTGTTGAATATTATGGTAAGTGGCACGCTCAGTACCTCAGCTCCTTCCCGAAGAACCCACGGGAAGATATTGTCCGGACCCATCGCCTTTGAGGTATCAAGGTCACTGAGTAACTGCTTCACCTCCTCCTCAGTTGTGTGTATGCCCTCTAGCACTTGATACATCCCTTGTTGGTGATGCACCCCGTCCTGTCTACCCAGCTGCCTTCCTTCCTCCACTGTGAATACTTCCTTAAACCTCAAGTTGAGCTCCTCACATACCTCTTGATCGTTACTTGTGAGTTTCCCATCTTCTCTCCTCAGCCTTATCACCTGGTCTTTAACTGTTGTCTTCCTTCTGATGTGACTGTACATCAGTTTCGGGTCGGACTTAACTTTCGATGCTATGTCATTTTTGTACTGTTTCTGGGCCTCCCTCCATACCTGTGCATACTCGTTTCTAGCTCTTCTACTAATCTCTTTGTTTACTTGGGTTCTTTGCCTTCTGTACCTTTTCCATTCTCTGACACTCTGAGTCTTTGCCTCCCTGCACCTATGGGTAAACCAGGGGCTCTTTCTGGCCTTCCCGTTTAATCTTTTTCCTCTGGGTATAAACCGTTCTTCTGCCTCCTTGTGTGGTGCTTACACTGTGTGTGTGATGCTTACACTGCGTGTGTGATGCTTACACTATGTGTCTGATGTTCACACTATGTGTGTTTGATGTTCACACTGTGTGTGTGATGCTCACCCTATGGGTGTGATGCTCACACTATGGGTGTGATGCTCACTCTATGGGTGTGATGCTCACACTATGTATATGTGATGCTCACACTGTGTGTGATGCTTACACTGTGTGTCATACTCACTCTATGGGTGTGATGCTCACACTATGTATATGTGATGCTCACACTGTGTGTGATGCTTACACTGTGTGTCATACTCACTGTGTGTGTCATGCTCACACTGTGTGTGTCATGCTCACACTGTGTGTGTCATGCTCACACTATGTGTCATGCTCACACTGTGTGTCATGCTCATACTGTGTGTGTCATACTCACACTGTGTGTGTCATGCTCACACTGTGTGTGTCATGCTCACACTGTGTGTCATGCTCACACTGTGTGTCATGCTCACACTGTGTGTGTTATGCTCACACTGTGTGTGTCATCCTCACACTGTGTGTGTCATGCTCACACTGTGTGTGTCTTGCTCACACTGTGTGTGTCATGCTCACACTGTGTGTCATGCTCACACTGTGTGTGTCATGCTCACACTGTGTGTGTCATGCTCACACTGTGTGTGTCATGCTCACACTGTGTGTATCTTGCTCACACTGTGTGTGTTATGGTCACACTGTGTGTCATGCTCACACTGTGTGTATTTTGCTCACACTGTGTGTGTCATGCTCACACTGTGTGTGTCATGCTCACACTGTGTGTATCTTGCTCACACTGTGTGTGTCATGCTCACACTGTGTGTGTCTTGCTCACACTGTGTGTGTCATGCTCACTCTCTCAAACAAATATGTCTATCTCCTCCAGCTTCCTCCTCGCTGTCCATATAAAAGTATACATTCCCTTGTTTGCCTCATGTTTAAAATTCTCTGAATGAAACCAACAAGTACATACTTAGGGCATCGTTATTAGATACGTTTCTGTCCTGAGACTTTGGTCACTCCAAATGATACAAGAGAATGAAGATCAGGTGAGTGCGTCAGGTCATCTAATTCTCGTGTCACGTGGTAGGAGGGAGTCAGCGTATAGTAGCGTCATATGCACAAGGGTGGTTGACATGATATTCTAGGTCTATGTTCTATCATCTTGGAATTAAAGATGCTGCAATACATTGGCACTTATCAATGTTGGATTCTCTGTAGATCATTTCTACCTTGTTCCAGTACATGATATATCTCGTTTCATAAATATCCCTGAAGACTCAACATACAAGACCATCAAAGAATTAACAACGTCGAATCTACTATCGGATTCAGTCTTGAAATAGTAAACGAAGGCAAGCTACCATATTTTTGTATATTATCCATGCAGATCACTGAACAACGATGTCCACTCTTTTCAGAGGCTTCGGGCAACCCACAAATAAATTTGACCTTACTTATTGCTACCCACACCACGACACTCGCACCAGGAGAGGCGTGGTCATTGGGTTTTTGTAAGAGCTATCCGCATGTCCAGTCCCGAATTCTTGGAAGAATTATAGCACATTGCCCGTACCTTCACTTGTTTGCACTTCTCTCTACTTGACACAAGATTGCAAACACAAACCTATGAATATGCTCAACTTTACAAACAACGACACCACCGAGAAACTCGGATTCCTAATTCTACCTGGAGGAGAAGTAGCCAACAACACAATACAAACCCTTTTAAAAAAGAAGCGTCCTCGTAGCTGCCATGGTCACGTCTTTCATCGGATTGAATAAATGAATAATTATTTTTAAGCGCTAAGCCCATGTGGGTCGCCGAGAACAAGATTCCATCGGAGACTTCACCAGGAAGAAAGATTCCTGCGACCAACAAAACAAAAGAGCAGGAGTGCACACAGAGGGTGCACTAACATCTGTGTAGGAGAAACGGAGGAATTTTTACCCGAGTAGTATCTGAAAACACAGAAATGCGTGCAACTGGGACTATACGAAAAGTCTTGTGTCCTTCACGGATCTAAAGACATTTCATACACTGGAACAAAGCTGAATTGATCAGCAGAGAATCCCAAAATGACAGTCGCTGCTGTACTGACGTATCCTTTATTGGTCAATAAATTAGACACATATGCAACACTTGGGTATCTTTATTGAGAAAACGTTTCGCCACACAATGGCTTCATCAGTCCATACAAAGGAGAATAGTGAAGAACAGGAGTAGTTTGAGGTAATCAGTCCCTCAGCCTTGAGTCGATGTTGTCAGTCCATCAATCTTGAAAAGAATACAGCATATGTGCTAAGAAGTAGCTTATATACCGTAGGCAGGAGAGGTGCAGCAGTCGTAGGTGGTGTCACATTTGACCAATGTGGAAGTAGGTCGTGGCCAAGGGTTAGGCAAGTCAATAAAGATATCCAAATTTTTCATATGTGTCTAATTTATCAACTTGTCGGTTCTCTGAACCGTTCATCTACATCCTTTATTGGTACTACCGACACTAGTGAACAAAGAGCTGACAAATACACCATCTCAACCGCCTCTACTGATATGATACTCCTCCACGCTGACTCCTTGCTGTCACGTGACACGGTAATTAGATGACCTGTCAGTCTTTATCTCATCTTCACCAGTGACTAGCTTCCTCCATTATATATACCGTAATCTTACATCACTTGGACCGAAACGTATTCAATAAAGATGTGTAAGTGTATTTACTTCTGTTCTTTTAGTCATATTGTCGGTAGTATTATACCTACTACCTTCATAATTTGTTTTCTTTTAACAGCAAGACAGCAAAAGAAGCAGCAGAAAGAATAACAGCAGTTGCGGTAAGAGCAGTTGCAGCATCAGTAACAGAAGCTACAGTAGCAGCACCTATGTACGAAGGGTGTGACGAACACACCAGGGCCCACAAAGAAAGATGAAGGCCTGAGTGGATTTCCCTGAAAGGTAAGTAGGTAGGTAGGTAGGAAGAAGAGAAACACAGGTGCCTCAACGACCTTGGTTCCTCACCTGTTCCAACAGCGGAGGAAGAGAGAGAGGCGGCCGCCGTGACCACCTGCGGCCCAGGCCGCCGTGACCACCTGCGCCCAGGCCGCAATGACCACCTGCGCCGCGGTAAGAACAAAACGTTGAAGGGGCCAGGTTACGCTCGGCCGCCCTCTCTCAAGGTCCTCGCAGGAAATGGCCGAGTCTTCCCTCCTACTATGCCTCGTTTTCTGTTAAGTGACCATAAGGGGAAACTGCCTTAAATAATGCTCTAGGTCCCTCGCTCCACTGAATTGAGATTATTTTCCCACTCTCCGGGATCAAACCTATTCGATCCCATCCCTTAGACTCTGTAGTATTATCTATACACGCAAAAGCTCTCGCTTCACACGGTGAGTGTCTGGGTTCGATTCCCGACGAAGGGGTGGAAACATCGGACGTGTTTCCATACACCGGTTGTCTATGTTCACCCATCAGTAAAATGGGTACCTGGGTGATAGTCGACTGGTGTGGGTCGCATCCTGGGACAAAACTGACCTAATTTGCCCGAAATGCTCTATATAACAAGCTGCTTTCTATATAGTAGTATGTCATTGATGTCAGCTAGGCCTGTATACCTTGTAAGATAAGATAAGATAAGATTTCTTCGGATTTTTAACCCCGGAGGGTTAGCCACCCAGGATAACCCAAGAAAGTCAGTGCGTCATCGAGGACTGTCTGTCTTATTTCCATTGGGGTCCTTAATCTTGTCCCCCAGGATGCGACCCACACCAGTCGACTAACAACCCAGGTACCTATTTGCTGCTAGGTGAACATGACAACAGGTGTAAGGAAACACGTCGAAATGTTTCCACCCGCCGGGAATCGAACCCGGGCCCTCCGTGTGTGAAGCGAGAGCTCAAGCCACCAGACCACCGGGCTACATGTACTTGTAGTAAAAAATATATTATATATATATATATATATATATATATATATATATATATATATATATATATATATATATATATATATATATATATATATATATATATATATATATATATATATATATATATATATATATATATATATATATAAGGCGATAGTGTCATTTCCAACAGGATCTGCAGGAGGTTACACTGGAATTCGACCACAACACCTCAAAGAGATGGTAAATCCAGTACTCGGAGCATCTGCATCAATTCTCCTCACCGAATTAACAACTTTTGTCAACAACTGCCTGGCTGGGAGAATCCCAGAAGAAATTAAACCTTTCTTTTTGGAGCCTCATTATGCGCTTTGAAGAAGAAGGATGGGGAATTAGACCCATTGCTGTTGGTAACACCCTTCGCCGTCTAGTTGCCAAAGCAGCAGTAAGAAACATTCGCCTAGAAGCTGCCAGTTTACTCCAGCCACACCAACTGGGCTTTGGGGTCTCTCAAGGCAGTGAAGCCGCAGCTCATGCGGCAGGGCCTACATCAGGGACCTATCAGAAGACAAGGCCGTAGTCAAACTTGACTTTAGAAATGCCTTTAATATGGTGAAGAGAGTGTGGTCTTGCCAGCCGTTAGAGAGCGGTTCCCCAGTCTCTTTCCCTTCATTTCAGCTGGCTACAGCAAACCCTCGACTCTTTTGTTTGGGGAACATGAAATTCCCTCATCTGAGGGTGTTCAGCAGGGTGATCCACTCGCTCCACTTCTCTTCTGTTTGGCAGTAAGAGAACTAACTTCCAGCCTATGCAGCGAGCTCAACATCTGGTACCTGGATGATGGCACTCTGGCAGGTACTGGGAGTCCTTGTTAGAGGACCTACAACGGTGAAGACACAGGGAGAAGCCTTAGGACTCATCCTTAATCCCTCAAAGTGTGAAATTATCACAACAAATCAGGAAATAATCAATGCGGTGCAAACAATCCTCCCAGAAGTCACTACTATCACTCCATCCAACAGTACCCTCCTGGGAGCACCGCTGGGTCACCATGCCATCGACACTGTCCTCAAGGACAAAGTGAATGACCTGAAAAGAATGGAGGAGAGAATAAGTGATCTTGATGCCCATGATGCCCTGTATCTCCTCACAAGGTGTCTTACTATGCCAAGACTCACTTACTTCTTGAGGTGCGCACCCTCTTTGAAAACCCAACACTTGACGAGTATGACGCACACCTGAGATCAACCTTCAAGAAGGCACTGAATCTGTCACTAGAGGATCAGCAATGGGAGCAGGCAACCCTCCCAGTGCGACTTGGAGGTATAGGGGTGCGCAAAGCAAGGCATGTAGCGTTACCTGCATTTCTGTCATCGTGTTTGGCCTCCTGTGGATTAGTCAAGAGGATTGTGCCTGAACGTTTGAGAGGTGTGGTGGGAGCTCAAGACCCCAAGTTCATTAAAGCAGCAGTGCAGTGGGACATCATGGCAGACTCCTCCAGTAGACCAGCTCCTCCCAAAGAGCACAAACAGTCCCACTGGGACAAACCGATCATGGAAAAAATTTCCAACACAATGCTCACCAACGCTTCAGGAAAGGACAAAGCTCGTCTCCTAGCGGTGAGGGACCACACTCAGGAGATTTCCTTCTTGCTGTTCCCAATTCCTCTCTGGGCACTCGACTCGACCCACAGGCTATTCGGATTGGTGTTGCTCTTCGCCTAGCCGCCCCCATACTCACCGAACATAGGTGTATTTGCGGCAGGGCGACGGCTGATCAATTCGGACTTCATGGTCTAGTGTGTCACACATCAGAAGGGAAGTATGCTAGACATGAGGAGGTCAATGACATCATAAAGAGAAGCCTCGCCACAGCCCGTTGCCCAGCTCAACGGGAACCCCAAGTGCAGAGGTCTGATGGAAGTCAAAAGCGTCCTGATGGAGCCACCATGCTACCCTGGAAGGATGGTAAGCAGATTGCTTGGGACTACACCTGTGCTGCCACATTGGCAGACACCTACCTGCCACACTCCTTAGCCGAAGGGGTGGAGCTGCCAGCCACAGGGAGATCCAGAAGACCCGCAAATATGAAGACCTTCCCTCTTGCTATAACTTCATCCCAATAGGGTCGGAGACCCATGGAGCATGGGGCAAGTGTGCTCTAAAGTTTCTCAAGGAGCTGGGTGGAAAACTCATCATAGAAACCAAGGACCACAGGGCGACCAGCTTCCTCTTTCAGAGACTCAGTGTTGCGATCCAGAGGGAAATACCTGCAGTATTCTGGGCACGCGGCCCACTGCCGGGAGTTGGACGAAGTATTTGACATGTAGCTCTGAGTTGTTATCTATGTTGTTTTACTCCCCATTGTATTTTGTCTTGAAATAAAGTTTGAAAAAAAAGATGGGGTGGTAGGGAAGTGGAATATTCAAATGGCTTCAGAAAGAAATCTAAATATTCTTCCTTGAAGTCTTTTTATCCACTTCTCCGAGGCAATGGGTCCCACAATTGACACCAGAGGTGGACCCCATCCTATATATATATATATATATATATATATATATATATATATATATATATATATATATATATATATATATATATATATATATATATATATGCACCGAGGCTCGGGAGCCGGGCTTATGCAGGTAAGAATACCTTTCTCGGATCACCACTGTGACACAAAATACTTCTAGTTTAGAATAATTTCCCAAGATTCAGAGTGTTGGTATTCGAGTGGTATATAAAAAAGCAGATGAAAGCTTCATCAGCTTGGGTTTTCACACGAACATTGTGCTCTCTGTGAACCAGTGTCGAATACCAACACTCTGAATCTTGGGAAATTATTCTAAACTAGAAGTATTTTGTGTCACAGTGGTGATCCGAGAAAGGTATTCCTTACCTGCATAAGCCCGGCTCCCCGAGCCTCGGTGCACGATATTGGATTAGTGCAGTGTGTGGGATGAGTTGATTATGCAGTTGAATGTTAGCTTTTGAGATCTGAAGGGTATCCGAAGAGGCATTTACAAGTCATATAGAAACTAATATCCACACTACTTCAATAAAAACGTGTTAAATTAGAATATGACAAAGACTAAATTTAATTCAAGCCTTTGAAAGAGACAACATTAAGTCTGAAGCCAATCAGAAATTGCATTGTCAAGTAATCAACATGGAAGAGTTGAAGCCAATCAGAAGCGACACTCAGAAATTATCGCATGAAAAGCAGCATTTAAATTTTTCCAGTTCCCCCCTCCCCCAAAAAATCGGGACCTACACAGACCAAAATCAATCCAGACTTATCTCCAGGTAAGACTGACCAGATTTTAAGAAAGTAAGTACAGTAAGTTTTATGTTAACCCAGTGCACGTTAACATACAATTGTTTACCATTGGTCTTGAGATCACACTGATGTTAAAGACACATAAAATAATATTATGTTGATTTAACCACTGGGTTAACCAAATAAAGTCAAACACTGTGACTTATTTCTGCTCAGAAGAGACAGTTACCAATTATGTCACAGGAGTCAATTTGATTAAAAAATTGGCACATGATAACTTACACAACCTGATATCAAGAGATTGTTTCCTTGAGGAACACATCAACATTAAAAGTTTAAAGCCGACCTACTAATTCATTTTCCAATTATGGCACAAATTCCAACAAAATATATGAGCCTACACAGAAACATTCCGTCCATGTCATACGATCCATCAACCACTCAAGATTGATGTCGTTCAAAATTGTTATATTCAAATCAAAGGAAAGCGCTATGCCTGTAGGGGTCATAGAGCGCCTGTGGACTGGGAGGCATTCAAATTCGATCCAGGGATATTGAAAAAAATATTACAATAATTTTACCATATTAAAATTCAATGCTTTAATTTTGCCTTATAAAGTCATGCTAATTCTCAGTATAAAAATGACAATGGAAACTTTATTTGTTAAAAGTATGACGGTATACGAATGTTATTTGTTAAAAGTACGACGGTATACGAATGTTATTTGTTAAAGGTACGACGGTATACGAATGTTATTTGTTAAAAGTATGACGGTATACGAATGTTATTTGTTAAAAGTACGACGGTATACGAATGTTATTTGTTAAAAGTACGACGGTATACGAATGTTATTTGTTAAAAGTACGACGGTATACGAATGTTATTTGTTAAAGGTACGACGGTATACGAATGTTATTTGTTAAAAGTACGACGGTATACGAATGTTATTTGTTAAAGGTACGACGGTATACGAATGTTATTTGTTAAAAGTACGACGGTATACGAATGTTATTTGTTAAAGGTACGACGGTATACGAATGTTATTTGTTAAAGGTACGACGGTATACGAATGTTATTTGTTAAAAGTACGACGGTATACGAATGTTATTTGTTAAAGGTACGACGGTATACGAATGTTATTTGTTAAAAGTACGACGGTATACGAATGTTATTTGTTAAAGGTACGACGGTATACGAATGTTATTTGTTAAAGGTACGACGGTATACGAATGTTATTTGTTAAAAGTACGACGGTATACGAATGTTATTTGTTAAAGGTACGACGGTATACGAATGTTATTTGTTAAAGGTACGACGGTATACGAATGTTATTTGTTAAAGGTACGACGGTATACGAATGTTATTTGTTAAAGGTACGACGGTATACGAATGTTATTTGTTAAAGGTACGACGGTATACGAATGTTATTTGTTATTGCGTAACTACTTGTTATGCAAATTTGTGGACAACTTTAAAGATCAACTTATGTGTACGGAACTAGTGTTTAGTTTAGTAAGTTTACCAGACACATGTGCAACATCTGGGTATGTTTATTTGTAGACGTTTCGCCCTCCAGTGGCTTTATCAAGGACATAGTAAAGATACTCAGATGTTGCACATGTGTCTAATTCATGGACATCCAGACCATTGAGCTGAAATCTTCTCCAGGATAGTGGACTGATCACCTCAAGACTTCTACAAGGTTATTGGACTGATCATAATTGTTTTACCTGAAACGTACGTATAAGCACGAGTGACTTGAAGAGTGTCTCCATTGGCTTGGCATCTCTTGCTTTGAAAATTGTAGTTAACCAAACTACTAATTTCCTTGCAGTTGAGATAATAACACTGTTGTGTTCCGTGAACGGGAAATCTGACATTATCACTCCCAGGTCTCTCACATTTGTCTTACGTTTTATTAAGTGGGTTTTTATTAGGTTTGTTTTTATTTCCTCCACTTCACGTAACATAGTAACTGAAATTTGTCCTTGTTGAATATCATTTTGTTGTGAGTGTCCCACACGAAGACTTGGTGTTTATACCACCTTGGAGGATCGCTGCGTCTTCTATGATTGCCACTCTCTTACGAATTCTAGTATCGTCTACAAAAGATGATATACAGTGCTGTGGTTTCATGTCATTGTCTAAGTCGGATATGAGACTTAAAGAGAAGTGGGAAAAGTACTCTGCTTTAAGGAACAGAACTTTCCACTGTGAGAACCCCTGGGTTCGTTATTTTCTGTTGCTCTGGGTTCTATTTGTTAGAAAGTTAAATATCTATCAGCCGATCTGTCACCTTCATTATCTCACTATCACCTCTACATTCACCTTCACTGTCTCGCTGTCACCTCTGCCGTCACTGCGTCACCTCAACCGTCACCTCCTCACGTCAGTGGCCAGAAACTCAGCGGCAAAAAGTAACTTCCACTTTTCTTATACACTTTTTGGTCTTCACGCTGATTAATTCATTCAAACCTGGAGGATCGAGCCGGAAGTGGGGTTTCCTGTGGGAACGCGAGCAGACCAGCGTCTCTACGCGACTCCAGACGTCTCCAAGCGTCTCCCAGACGTCTCCACGAGGTGATCAATTAAGCGTATTTGATCAGTGGCTGACATCCGGCAACGTCAGTTCTTTTTGTCACTATATCGTCGCTTGGCTTCTTTTTTCTTGCATTTTTTTTACTTAGTGTTCCGAAGTTCAAGAGAAGGGGTTCAAGGAAACAGGTTCAAGGCAAGAAGTTCAAAGGAATAAGTTAAAAATAAGACCAAAGAAAGGAGGAATTCAAGAATATATATACGTATATATAATATACCGAGGCAGGGTGGCCAAAAAAGTAAACAAAAGTTTCCCTTTTTAATTAGTAATATATACAGGAGAAGGGGTTACTAGCCCCTTGCTCCCGGCATTTTAGTCGCCTCTTACAACACACATGGCTTACGGAGGAAGAATTCTGTTCCACTTCCCCATGGAGATGAGAGGAAATAAACAAGAACAAGAACTATTAAGAAAAATAGAAGAAAATTCAGATGGGTGTGTATACATAAACGTGTACATGTTTGCGTAGTGTGACCTAAGTGTAAGTAGAAGTAACAAGACGTACCTGTTATCCAGCGTGTTTATGAGACAGAAAAAAGACACCAACAATCCTACCATCATGTAAAACAATTACAGGTTTCCGTTTCACAGTCACTTGGCAGGACGGTAGTACCTCCCTGGGTGGTTGCTGTCTACCAACCTACTAGCAGTTGCGCCTCGCGGACGAGTGGTGGAAGACTTACATGGGGTGAAGGCGTGGTGTGGTAGGGCGCGCCCAGTGAGTGTGGCGTGTAGGGAGAGAGGTGTGCAGTGAGTGTGGCGTGTAGGGAGAGAGGTGTGCAGTGAGTGTGGCGTGTAGGGTGAAAAGAGTGAAAGGCGTGTAAGGAGGAAGAGCCACACATATATACCACCACACAAACACATCAACACAGCCACGCTTGTCACCAACACAAACAACACAGCCCACGCTTGTCACCACACAAACAACACAGCCACGCTTGTCACCACACAAACAACACAGCCACGCTTGTCACCACACAAACAACACAGCCACGCTTGTCACCACACAAACAACACAGCCACGCTTGTCACCACACAAACAACACAGCCACGCTTGTCACCACACAAACAACACAGCCACGCTTGTCACCACACAAACAACACAGCCACGCTTGTCACCACACAAACATCACAGACACGCTTGTCACCACACAAACACATCAACGCAGTCACGCTTGTCACCACACAAACACATCAACACAGCCATGCTTGTCACCACACAAACATCACAGCCACGCTTGTCACCACACAAACATCACAGCCACGCTTGTCACCACACAAACATCAATGTCACGCTTGTCACCACACAAACACATCAACACAGCCACGCTTGTCACCACACAAACATCAACACAGCCACGCTTGTCACCACACAAACATCAACACAGCCATGCTTGTCACCACACAAACATCAACACAGCCACGCTTGTCACCACACAAACATCAACACAGCCACGCTTGTCACCACACAAACATCAACACAGTCACGCTTGTCACCACACAAACATCAACACAGCCACGCTTGTCATCACACAACCATCACAGCCACGCTTGTCACCACACAAACATCAACACAGCCACGCTTGTCACCACACAACCATCACAGCCACGCTTGTCACCACACAAACAACACAGCCACGCTTGTCACCACACAAACATCACAGCCACGCTTGTCACCACACAAACATCACAGCCACGCTTGTCACCACACAAACAACACAGCCACGCTTGTCACCACACAAACATCACAGCCACGCTTGTCACCACACAAACAACACAGCCACGCTTGTCACCACACAACCATCACAGCCACGCTTGTCACCACACAAACAACACAGCCACGCTTGTCACCACACAACCATCACAGCCACGCTTGTCACCACACAAAACAACACAGCCACGCTTGTCACCACATAAACAACACAGCCACGCTTGTCACCACATAAACAACACAGCCACGCTTGTCACCACACAAACACAAGCCACGCTTGTCACCACACAAACATCACAGCCACGCTTGTCACCACACAAACACACACCCACGCTTGTCACCACACAAACAACACAGCCACGCTTGTCACCACATAAACAACACAGCCACGCTTGTCACCACACAAACAACACAGCCACGCTTGTCACCACACAAACAACACACCCACGCTTGTCACCACACAAACAACACACCCACGCTTGTCACCACACAAACAACACAGCCACGCTTGTCACCACACAATCACAGCCACGCTTGTCACCACACAATCACACCCACGCTTGTCACCACACAAACAGCCTCCTTCACCACTAGTGGGAAAACTTGTATAATTACCGACCACAAATAGGAAATAACAGCAGCTCTTTTTTTGTCATTAATGTTCAGAGCCTCGGAAATGAGTCATTATTTATGCGTTCATGGCGCAGATGAATGAACATACAACACTGAAGTGAACATCACAGTGGAACCTCGGTGTTCGAACGTACCGAACCTCGAACAAACGGGAGTCTGAACAGTTTTGTTCAGGAAAAAATTGACCCGGTCTTTGAACGTTTTCTGGAGGCCGAAAGCGATGACTTGTTTAAAGTTCAATTGTAAAAAACTTTACACTTGAAAGGACTGTTTCGTAAGTATTTGAAGTGACCTCTGACAATGACCTAATTCTCAGAGACTTTTGAAAGAGTCAGTTCAACATCGTCCAGTGTGTGTGTGTGTGTGTGTGTGTGTGTGTGTGTGTGTGTGTGTGTGTGTGTGTGTGTGTGTGTGTGTGTGTGTGTGTGTGTGAGGCTGATAATTAAATCCTGGGAAATACTGTTCCAAACATCGAAATTTTCGCAGTTGGAACACCACCTAGGAACCAATTAAGTTCAAACATCGGGGTTCCACTGTATTTCAAACAAGAGCTTCTAACTTACAGCTCAGTTTTCGATCCTCCTGATCTGCTAATTCATTTTTATCTCCAGATGGGTTCATCATTACGCTAAGTATTTACAACACTCATTCACAGAATGTGTTATACATTCATAGATAACGTTTAAAGACGCTTGTTTGGGTCCTGGACCAGCCAGGGTATGGTGACTTATAAGCAGCGTTGTTCTTGTGTCGTCACAGATGTTAGATAAAAGCAGCATTATCCATACCTTAGATAATTAAGAGACCTTTTAATCCCACGTGATAATTTTAATTGCTGTCTTTTGTTTATAATAAATGAGCAGTGTAGTGCGCCTCTGTCTTGCTGGGTAATGTCTGTTAATATCCACTCATTATCACTCGTGTATTTATCTTACGTCATTAACGCTGCCCACTGTGGTGCTTTCACTGAAAGCCTGTTCCACTCTCGGCTTCTTTCACTGAAAGCCTGTTCCACTCTCGGCTTCTTTCACTGACAGCCTGTTCCGCTCTCGGCTTCTTTCACTGACAGCCTGTTCCACTCACCGCTTTTTTCACTGACAGCCTGTTCCATTCACCGCTTCTTTCACTGAAAGCCTGTTCCACTCTCGGCTTCCTTCACTGACAGCCTGTTCCGCTCTCGGCTTCTTTCACTGACAGCCTGTTCCACTCACCGCTTTTTTCACTGACAGCCTGTTCCATTCACCGCTTCTTTCACTGAAAGCCTGTTCCACTCTCGGCTTCTTTCACTGACAGCCTGTTCCATTCACCGTTCTTTCATTGTCAGCCTGTTCCACTCACCGCTTCTTTCAATGACAGCTTGTTCCACTCACCGCTTCTTTCAATGACAGCCTGTTCCATTCACCGCTTCTTTCATTGTCAGCCTGTTCCACTCACCCTTCTTTCAATGACAGCCTGACAGTTTTCATGTTTATTTCTACAAGCACATGATACAACTTATACAAACTTTGCTGACATCCTATATAGGAATCCCTCTGTTATGCACAGCACTTCGGGCAAATAAGGTTAATTTTGTCCCCAGGATCCAACCCACACCAGTCGACTAACACTCAGGTACGTATTTACTGCTAGGTGGACATGGACAGCAACCCACATCGGGGATCGAACCACGGATCTCAGTGTGTGAAATGAGTAAGCTACCAACCGAACTAGACTGGCCTGCAACTTTCACTGACAGCCTGACAGTTTGTTCCACTCACCTGCAACTCCACTCACAAACAAATCAGTTCTTCCGTATTTCACCAAACTTGTGGAAAGTTATACGAGCAATTTACAAGATTGTTTTTATTTTAGAGTGTAACCCACAAGTTTGGTAGAGTGTTGAGGTCCATCCTGACGGCTAGTTAGTGTTGTGTCGACCAGGTGGAACACACTAGTACGGGGCTCTGTCGCAAGATGACACGTTCCATTTTTATTATTTTTGTTGTTCATGAATGGTAGACAATACCGACAAGATGAAGAAGTAGACACATGTGCGACATCTTGGTATCTTTATTGTAGACGTTTCGCCCTCCAGTGGCTTTATCAATACAAATTCAAGAACATAATTGGAAGACAGAGTCTTCAAGACTACGGTGCTCTTCACCAACTCCAAGACTGAGGGACTCATTACCTCATCTTTCGTATATAGTTCTACTGTCTTCCAGTTATGTCCTTGAATTTGTATTGATAAAGCCACTGGATGGAGAAATGTCTACAATAAAAATACCCAGATGTTGCACATGTGTCTAATTCTTTATTATTTTTGTTGTTTAGCAAAAGAGGACAAATCAGCAGTGTGCTGCTGCCCCCATTATATGTAATAGTTTGTGTTCCCACTGTGTAACGATGTTTTTCTGTCATATTCCATCACGCAGGATGGGGATCATAGACAGTTTTCAAATCTGTAATTCAGAGCTGGGAGACTTCAGTAGAGGATATCGTCAAGTATTCCATTAAAGGTTCATCAGCTACTGGAGCTTCGAAGGTTTCGCCTTTGAATATGATGTGAAAACCTCGTGAATATGGTGCCGGCATTATGGTGGTAAGGACACATGTAGCAGATGCCACTGTGATGGACCACTGTAGCAGATGCCACTGTGATGGACCACTGTAGCAGATGCCACTGTGATGGACCACTGTAGCAGATGCCACTGTGATGGACCACTGTAGCAGCGACCGCTGCAGGTACTCTATTTGAAAAAGGGTAAGATCATAGAAGTTAGGTATAGACGTATGCTCACATGTTTACACATAGTTTGGAGAGTAGAGGTGCGGGTGTGTGTGTGCAGGTGTGGGCGCTGAGACGTCTCCTACAGCCCATAACACAATTAATGGGACTCCACCCTTCACCTCCCGACCCAGGTGCTGCCTTCTTCCCTCCCACACGCCTCCTTCACACGCCTCGCCCACACGCCTCGCCCACACGCCTCGCCCACACACCTTCCCTACACCCATTCCTTGATGCTGATGAGGGGCTCTTGATTTATGGAATTGGGTTGGGGCTCCAATTCCCTGAATTAAACCTGAAGGCCTTCCATCCTCCCTTACCACAAGTGCTGTATAATCCATCAGGATTTAGCGCTCCCCCATGATAATAATAATATTAGTGTAAAAACAAGGCACCTGTCACCAGCATCCCTCCCTATCCACTACCCATTGTACAGATATCATACACGCCTCTCATTAAGATGAACAATGAGACTCCACTCCTCCTTAAGACAACAATACAAGAAATTATTGCCTGGCATGTACATACCTTGCTGTACAGTAAAGGTATGTTAATACAGACGGGTTATGAGAGTAAGACACGTATGTACAATCAATATATTGACTGAAGTGGTAAAATTTCTTCAATAAATGTCTATTTTGCATGTGTCTTATTCCCATAGATATCTTGTTGTCCAGTGTGTGTGTGTATTCACCTATTTGTAGTTGCAGGAGTTGAGTCTCAGCTCCTGGACCCGCCTCTCTGATGGCCACTACTGTTTAGCACTCTCCTGGCTGCGTGAGCCCTATCATACCTATTCCTAAAGCTATGTATAGATTCTGTCTCTTCCACTTCGCTGTCAAGGTCGTTCCACTTCCTAACCACAATCCTGAAGAAATATTTCCTAACATCTCTGTAACTCATCTGTGCTTCTAACTTCCAATAGTGACCTCGTGTACTTGACACCCGCCTCGCATACACACTCCCTATCAAGTCCTCGGAGCAATTTATATGTCGTAATCATGTCACCTCTGGTCCTTCTGTCCTCTAGTATCGTCGGGTTTAGCTCATCTATCCTCTCATCATAGGTCATACACCTCGGCTCTGGGACTAATTTCATTGCAAATCTTTGCAATTTTTCCAAATTTACAAGCTTAATCAGATGTAGGTTCTATACTGGCGCTGCATACTCCAAGATGGGTTTGACATATGTCGTATATAAGGTTATGAATGCCTCCTTGTTGATGCTCATGAAAACTACCCTTAAATTTGCCAGTCTTGAGTTTGCTGCAGCGATTATTTTGTTGATGTGTCTCAGGCTAAATTCTCGGAACTATACTCACCCCGAGGTCCTCTTTCATGAAGATTTGTAGTCTTTGTCCCCTCAATCCTGCAGACTGCTTCCAGACGTCTTTACCCTTCTCCGATTTCCATGACTGCTTGTCAGACCAGTCCTGCAGCTCGTCCAAATCAATTGTAGTCTTTCCTAGTTTACGCCTGTTTGTATTCTCCTTATTAGTTTCACATCATCTGTGAACAGGGTCACCTCTGACTATTTCCTTTGCCATGTCGTTCACATATACAAGAAACTGCTGATCCAAGTACCGACTCTTCAGGAACCCCACTCGTCACACTCGCCCATCCCGACAATTCCTCCCCGACATTAACGTGTTGCTTCCTTTCCTTTTAGTATTCCTTGATCCAATGCTTTTTCTAAGACTCACAAAAAACGGTTTCAAATGAGACACAATATGTATACCAAATCAAGTACAACAATTATGAATTGGGATCAGGATACTCAAGCACGTACAGTCAACAAAGGTCTGCGCTGTTTCGACACATCAAGAATTCTCACCACACAATCCATTAGGACGACGACAACATCATTTACAGAGTGGAAGAGCCAGCCATACCCAACACTGACACCATACCCAACACTGACCTTCCAAACCTGTTGTGACACACTGAACAAACACTTCCCAGCACCATGTTTAACTGAGCATCACCAAGAAGCTGACAGCAGGTATAAAAACATTCTTCTCGGTAACTCTAACATTATCATATCTGGACAAACTATTATCAGAAGTCACGTCCTCCCGCACCGACAAAAATTTGTATTATATATATATATATATATATATATATATATATATATATATATATATATATATATATATATATATATATATATATATACAATGTGTGTACTCACCTAGTTGTGGTTGCAGGGGTCGATTCATAGCTCCTGTCCCCGCCTCTTCACTGGCCGCTACTGTGTGTGTGTGTTTCAGATATTTGGGAGTAGACTTGGTGGACGGGTCTATGAAAGACGAGATGAACCAAAGAATTGAGGTAAAAAGAAAGTGTGTGATGCACTGAGGTCTCTGTGGACACCAAAAATATTATCCATGGAAACAAAAAGGGAAAAATGTACCAGAGTATAGTGATACTAACTCTCGTATGGGTGTGAGGCATGGGTTTTAAACATTGTGCAGAGAATATGTAGTTTGGAGATTAGAAGGAGGTGTGGGGTTGAGGAAGGGGTTCTTGGGGTGGTTTAGACATTTAGAAATGATGGAGAAAAATAATATGACCTGGAGGATGAATAAATTCCTAGTGAGGGGAAGAACTTGATTCTGAACTTTCCCTTTTTCAGCGATGATATAAAACTGACGAGAGAAAATAAAAACAGCAGAGGACAAGCTGCAGGTTTAGTCTGACAAAAGATTATTAGAATTTAACCCCAGCAATACTACAAGGCCAGAAACGGAGAGCAAAATTTATGGACACAGTTATGAAGATCTTTTGAAACAATATGTGAAGGAGACTAAAAGTGAGGGGAAGAGATGAACCAGTACAGCTTTATTTAGTTTTCACACAGAATGAATATGATATAGCAAAATTAATTATGGCAACAAATAGGAGCCAGCGATCATGTAGTACTAAGCTTGAAAGTAATGGAGAGAGAAAGGGAAGAGACAAGTAACAGAGAGTATTCTTTACAGAAAAACAGCATGGATTTAAGGGATGGAAAATCCTGTCTTATGAATTTGCTGGACTTATGCGACAGAGAGTCTCAGTAATTAAACAAGAAAGACAGGGTTGAGTGGCTTGAATTTTCTTGGATTATAGACAAGTATTTGATACAGTACCAAACAAGAGAGTAGTCCAGAAATTAAATGAACAAGCAGGATTAAAAGGCAGTGTTGTAGTGGGTGAAGGCGCACCTAAATGACAGAAGGCAGAGAGTAACAGTAAGAGATGAGACATCCGACTGGGGAAGAGAAACAGTGAGGGTTCCGCAAAGATCAGTTATTATAATAATAATAATAATAATAATCTTTATTTGTACAAGTACATGCCCAAGGTAAACAGGCCTAGCTGACGTCAATGACATACTACTATATACAGAGCCCCTTGTTATGCAGAGCATTTCTGGCAAATTAGGTCAATTTTGTCCAAGGATGCGACCCACACCAGTCGACTAACATCCAGATACCTATTTTACCGATAGGTGAACATGGACAGTAGGTATCTTAAGAAATACGTCCTAATGCTTACACCCATACCGGGGATCGACCCCAGGACCTCAGTATGTGAGCTGAGTGTGCTAGCAATCGAGCTACGGACCACTACTACTGTCCCTAATGTAAGTGAATGACCTACCAGAGGGGACTGAGTCCTGTGTGTCATTGTTTGCTGACGTTGTAAAACTAATGAGAAGAATAAAAATAAATATAGAAATAAGAAGACAGGAGAGGACGGTGATATTTGCAGCTTCTCTCCGCATGGTTGGAGATGACCTGCAAATATCAGGGGGATGGAAAAGGACCTGGGGTAATATAGCGCTTAGTTATGATTATAATAATAATAATACTGGGGGTAAATATATCACCAGAATTGCAGAAAACCCGTATAACGGCAGCGACACATGTAAAATCAACAAACCTCGGAACAGCGTTCAGGTACTTAAATGAAGACTCCTTCAGAACCTTATGCATGACTTATATTAGTACAACCATTGAGTATGCAGCCCCAGCACGGAGCCCACACCTGGTCAAACACGTGAAGAAACTAGAAAAGGTCCAGAGGTTTACAACGAGACTAGTACCAGAAGTGAGAGGAATGTGCTATGAAGAGAGGTGGAAATAACTGAACGACCTTAAAGAAGAGGACAAGGGGGACATATGATTACTACGTACAGATTGTTTGAATTAAAAAGGCCAAGTTCAAGGGGACACAGGTGGAAGTTGAAGACACAGATAAGCCATAGAGATGCCAGTAAGTATCTCTCTTGTCTCAGGCTGGTTAAGAAAGTGGAATGACTTGGTTGAGGCGATATCATAAGGCCCAAAGGCCAGAAGCCATTGTTGCGCCAGACCAGGAGCTAAGTAATGACTCCAGCAAACACAAATCAGTAAGTACACACACACACCAAATAAAAATAAAGGCCAAGTGTCTAATCGACAAGTGCCTTTGACAGAATGGTAACTAAGTAACACGGACACGGACACGCAAACAAGTAGAGAGGAAAGAGTTAGTTAGTTCAGACTCTCAGGTAAGGACCCACTAGGGGCGAGGGGGAAGTGGGGACAGAAGAAGAATAGCCGGTGAGAGGAAGAGCCTAAGTAGAAGAGAAAGAGTCAGGACTATACCCAACAGTCTAACTACTAGTATATGAGGAAAGAGTAGTAGACATTTTTTTTCTTGTCTAAGAGTGTGGTTGATCAGTGGAATGTATTAAAGGAGAAATTAGTAAGTGCAGCAATCAGTGGAAATTTTTAAAAAAATATGAAGAAACTGTTGAAAACGAGACACTACCAGCAGAACTCTGCTGCTGTAGCTACATACTGGTACCTACGACTAGGTAGTTACAAATAAATAGTTACAAATAGGTATTTACAATTAGGCAATTACAAGTAGGTAAAATTGCATATACATATTTTGATATGTTTTTTGACAATTCTATGACCACCAGCACTAATCTTTTTCTACGTGTATGGAGGTAGAGGAGGTCCACTGGCCCGTACTAGGCCAGTGGGCCTAGTAAAAATATTTGCCCAACTCATTTTCTGTGCTAGCCAAGGAATGAGCAATGATAACCCTTGTAGCTCATCTTGTGTAAGTCCCACTCAAATCCAACCCCTCTCACTCGTATATTTATCTAACCTATATTTGAAGCTGTCCTATATTTGAAGCCTACTAGGCTACCCTACCATCGACTACTCTATTTGCAAACCAGTACTCTCCTATATACTTTCTAAAACCTAAACTTATCCAATTTGAATCTATTATTTAGAGTTCTTTTTTGAAGGGTTGTTCTCAGAACCTTGTTTATATCTCCTTCATTTATGTCCATCTTGATAAATTAGACACATGTGCAACACTTTGCTATCTTTATTGAGGAAACATTTCGCGATATCACATTGTCCAATGTGATATCACCTAGCACAATGTGATATCACCTAGCACAATGTGATATCACCTAGCACAATGTGATATCACCTAGCACAATGTGATATCACCTAGCACAATGTGATATCACCTAGCACAGTGTGATATCACCTAGCACAATGTGATATCACCTAGCACAATGTGATATCACCTAGCACAATGTGATATCACCTAGCACAATGTGATATCACCTAGCACAATGTGATATCACCTAGCACAGTGTGATATCACCTAGCACAGCTTCACCTCACCTGTCTACAGTATATAAACCACTTCTTGGCGCCCATGTTGTATTCTTTCCAAGATTGATGGACTGGTTACATCGACTCCAGGCTGAGGGACTGATTATCTCAAACTCCTTCTGATCTTCACCATTCTCCTTTGTATAGGACTGATGAAGCCACTGTGTGGCGAAACGTTTCCTCAATAAAGATACCCAAGTGTTGCATATGTGTCTAATTTATCAACTTGTCGGTTCTCTGAAGTATTTACTTACATGCCCATCTTCCACTTATACAATTCAATCATGTCTCCCTCTCATTCTACGTCTTACAAGAGAAAGTAGGTGAAGGGATCCCAGTCTTTCTTCGTATGGAAGTTTTCTTATACAGTGGATTAATTTACGTCATTCTTCTCTGAACGTTCTTCAGTGAATTTAAATCCATTCTGTGGTATGGCGACCAGAACTGCGCTGCATAATCTACGTGAGGCCTCACGTAGATTATTCAGGTATACATAGATACAGTTACATACATTATCATACATAGCAGCATATGTGTAGAGAACCCAGGATAACCCAAAAAAGAGTCGGAGTGACTTATTTCCATTGGGGTCCTTCCTCAGGTCTCGCAGCGAGGGAAGCAGTCGTAGTAAGACAAGTGGTTTACACCAGAAGGTGGGAGGGCGCGCCCTCGCGCGTTCTACGTGTTTCTACACGAGTGAACAAGCACCAAGGCGGGAAGTCTGAGCGCCACCTCACTGACTTTTGGCGGGAAAGCAGGTGCGCGCGCTATTCTCCCGCCATTTTGTTCAGCGGGTTGGAAAATAATCATGAGTAGAAACTAACAAGGAACCTCACGAAGGATTTTTTTTGGGGGGGAGGAGGAGGAGGAGGGTCAGGGTTATCGGGCGAGAGGTGCTGCCGGAATTTATATATATATATATATATATATAACCCGCACATAGGAAGTTATGACGACGTTTCGGTTGTACTTGGACCATTAACCAATAACAGCTTTCTACTAGTTAATAGTCCGAGTGTGAGCGAAACGTCGTCATAACTTTCTCCTACGTGCGGGTTATTAGTGTATCGCCTAAGTCACGGTATTGTGACTTTTGATTCTTTTTATTGCGTTATATTTTTTTACATCTCTCATTTCTATCACAATTTTCCAGTGTGTAATAAACGAGGAGAGGAAGTTACCATGTGTCTCACCGCAGCTCAACTTCTCTGGCCACTGAGACGGTCACGTTATACGAGCCTGGCCCATGGCCGGGCTCCGGGAGTAGGAAAAAACTCTGGGAACTCATCAAAGGCATATCAAAGATAAAGGAAACTCTGTCACTATTATACTCTCCACCCTCGCTAGCCTCAGATCAAAGATCACACCCTACCTACCTACCCTGCAAGCGTTGTATGACCCACAAGGGTCTTACAGCCATCCCAGGGTAACACCGCCATCCCAGGGTAACACTGCCATCCCAGGGTAACACCGCCATCCCAAGGTAACACCGCCATCCCAGGTTAACACCACCATCCCAGGGTAACACCGCCATCCCAGGGTAACACCACCATCCCAGGGTAACACCTCCATCCCAGGTTAACACCACATCCAGGGTCACCATGGGTAACACCGCCATCCCAGGGTAACACCGCCATCCCAGGGTAACACTGCTATCCCAAGGTAACACCGCCATCACAGGGTAACACCGCCATCCCAGGTTAACACCACCATCCCAGGGTAACACCACCATCCCAGGGTAACACCACCATCCCAGGGTAACACCGCCATCCCAGGGTAACACCGTCATCCCAGGGTAACACCGCCATCCCAGGTTAACACCACCATCCCAGGGTAACACCACCATCCCAGGGTAACACCACCATCCCAGGGTAACACCGCCATCCCAGGGTAACACCGCCATCCCAGGGTAACACCGTCATCCCAGGGTAACACCGCCATCCCAGGGTAACACTGCCATCCCAGGGTAACACCGCCATCCCAGGGTAACACCACCATCCCAGGGTAAGACCGCCATCCCAGGTTAACACCGCCATCACAGGGTAACACCGCCATCCCAGGGTAGCACCGCCATCCCAGGGTAACACCGCCATCACAGGGTAACACCACCATCCCAGGGTAACACCGCCATCCCAGGTTAACACCGTCATCCCAGGGTAACACCGCCATCCCAGGGTAACACCGCCATCCCAGGGTAACACCGCCATCCCAGGGTAACACCGCCATCCCAGGGTAACACCGCCATCCCAGGGTAACACCGCCATCCCAGGGTAACCACCATCGCAGGGTAACACCGCCATCCCAGGGTAACACCGCCATCCCAGGGTAACACCGCCATCCCAGGTTAACACCGCCATCCCAGGGTAACACCGCCATCCCAGGTTAACACCGCCATCCGAGGGTAACACCGCCATCCCAGGGTAACACCGCCATCCCAGGTTAACACCACCATCCCAGGGTAACACCACCATCCCAGGGTAACACCGCCATCCCAGGTTAACACCGCCATCCCAGGGTAACACCGCCATCCCAGGGTAACACCGCCATCCCAGGGTAACACCGCCATCCCAGGGTAACACCGCCATCACAGGGTAACACCGCCATCCCAGGGTAACACCGCCATCCCAGGTTAACACAGCCATCCCAGGGTAACACCGCCATCCCAGGGTAACACCGCCATCCCAGGGTAACACCGCCATCCCATGGTAACACCGCCATCCCAGGGTAACACCGTCATCCCATGGTAACACCGCCATCCCAGGGTAACACCGCCATCCCAGGGTAACACCGCCATCCCAGGGTAACACCGCCATCACAGGGTAACACCGCCATCCCAGTGTAACACCGCCATCCCAGGGTAACACCGCCATCCCAGGGTAACACCGCCATCCCAGGGAACGATCTAACACCGCCATCCCAGGGTAACACCGCCATCACAGGGTAACACCGCCATCCCAGGGTAACACCGCCATCCCAGGGTAACACCGCCATCCCAGGGTAACACCGCCATCCCAGGGTAACACCGCCATCCCAGGGTAACACCGCCATCCCAGGGTAACACCGCCATCCCAGGTTAACACCGCCATCCCAGGGTAACACCGCCATCCCAGGGTAACACCGCTATCCCAGGGTAACACCGCCATCACAGGGTAACACCGTCATCCAAGGGTAACACCGCCATCCCAGGGTAACACCGCCATCCCAGGGTAACACCGCCATCCCAGGGTAACACTGCCATCCCAGGGTAACACTGCCATCCCAGGATAACACCGCCATCCCAGGGTAACACCGCCATCCCAGGGTAACACCGCCATCCCAGGGTAACACCGCCATCCCAGGGTAACACCGCCCTCCGAGGATAACACCGCCATCCCAGGGTAACACCGCCATCCCAGGGTAACACCGCCATCCAGGGTAACACCTTCATCCAAGGGTAACACCGCTATCCCAGGGTAACACCGCCATCCCAGGGTAACACCGCCATCCCAGGGTAACACTGCCATCCCAGGGTAACACCGCCATCCCAAGGTAACACCGCCATCCCAGGGTAACACCGCCATCCAAGGGTAACACCGCCATTCCAGAGTAACACCGCCATTCCAGGGTAACACCGCCATCAAAGGATAACACAGCCTTCACAGGGTAACACCGCCCTCCGAGGATAACACCGCCATCCCAGGGTAACACCGCCATCCCAGGGTAACACCGCATGCAACGAGAGAACTGATGACAACAGGAACTCTGGAAAACAACAGACTACAGTAGTGAAGAAACCAGGGTGCGGGTGGGGTTAGAACCCATGGTAAGTGAGTGGTAAAACTCATGGCCAGCGCGTTAACCACTGGACCAGCTGGCCCAGTGGCTTATTTTGGTTTGTTACCAATCGTATTATTACGATTTCGTGAGTCATACAGTGGCGAAGAAACACTGAAACATAACAACAGGAACACAACATACTACAGTACTGAAGAAACACTGAAACATAACAACAGGAACACAACAGACTACAGTACTGAAGAAACACTGAAACATAACAACAGGAACACAACAGACTACAGTACTGAAGAAACACTGAAACATAACAACAGGAACACAACAGACTACAGTACTGAAGAAACACTGAAACATAACAACAGGAACAAAACAGACTACAGTACTGAAGAAACACTGAAACATAACAACAGGAACACAACAGACTACAGTACTGAAGAAACATAACAACAGGAACACAACAGACTACAGTACTGAAGAAACACTGAAACATAACAACAGGAACACAACATACTACAATACTGAAGAAACATTACAACAGGAACACAACAGACTACAGTACTGAAGAAACACTGAAACATAACAACAGGAACACAACATACTACAGTGCCGAAAAAACACTGAAACATAACAACAGGAACACAACAGACTACAGTACTGAAGAAACACTGAAACATAACAACAGGAACACAACATACTACAGTACTGAAGAAACACTGAAACATAACAACAGGAACACAACAGACTACAGTACTGAAGAAACATAACAACAGGAACACAACAGACTACAGTACTGAAGAAACACTGAAACATAACAACAGGAACACAACATACTACAGTACTGAAGAACACTGAAACATAACAACAGGAACACAACAGACTACAGTACTGAAGAAACACTGAAACATAACAACAGGAACACAACATACTACAGTACTGAAGAAACACTGAAACATAACAACAGGAACACAACAGACTACAGTACTGAAGAAACATAACAACAGGAACACAACAGACTACAGTACTGAAGAAACACTGAAACATAACAACAGGAACACAACAGACTACAGTACTGAAGAAACACTGAAACATAACAACAGGAACACAACAGACTACAGTACTGAAGAAACATAACAACAGGAACACAACAGACTACAGTACTGAAGAAACACTGAAACATAACAACAGGAACACAACATACTACAGTACTGAAGAAACACTGAAACATAACAACAGGAACACAACAGACTACAGTACTGAAGAAACACTGAAACATAACAACAGGAACACAACAGACTACAGTACTGAAGAAACATAACAACAGGAACACAACAGACTACAGTACTGAAGAAACACTGAAACATAACAACAGGAACACAACAGACTACAGTACTGAAGAAACACTGAAACATAACAACAGGAACACAACAGACTACAGTACTGAAGAAACATAACAACAGGAACACAACATACTACAGTACTGAAGAAACACTGAAACATAACAACAGGAACACAACATACTACAGTACTGAAGAAACACTGAAACATAACAACAGGAACACAACAGACTACAGTACTGAAGAAACACTGAAACATAACAACAGGAACACAACATACTACAGTACTGAAGAAACATTACAACAGGAACACAACAGACTACAGTACTGAAGAAACACTGAAACATAACAACAGGAACACAACATACTACAGTACTGAAGAAACATTACAACAGGAACACAACAGACTACAGTACTGAAGAAACACTGAAACATAACAACAGGAACACAACAGACTACAGTACTGAAGAAACATTACAACCGGAACACAACAGACTACAGTACTGAAGAAACACTGAAACATAACAACAGGAACACAACATACTACAGTACTGAAGAAACACTGAAACATAACAACAGGAACACAACAGACTACAGTACTGAAGAAACACTGAAACATAACAACAGGAACACAACATACTACAGTACTGAAGAAACACTGAAACATAACAACAGGAACACAACAGACTACAGTACTGAAGAAACATAACAACAGGAACACAACAGACTACAGTACTGAAGAAACACTGAAACATAACAACAGGAACACAACAGACTACAGTACTGAAGAAACACTGAAACATAACAACAGGAACACAACAGACTACAGTACTGAAGAAACATAACAACAGGAACACAACATACTACAGTACTGAAGAAACACTGAAACATAACAACAGGAACACAACATACTACAGTACTGAAGAAACACTGAAACATAACAACAGGAACACAACAGACTACAGTACTGAAGAAACACTGAAACATAACAACAGGAACACAACATACTACAGTACTGAAGAAACATTACAACAGGAACACAACAGACTACAGTACTGAAGAAACACTGAAACATAACAACAGGAACACAACATACTACAGTACTGAAGAAACATTACAACAGGAACACAACAGACTACAGTACTGAAGAAACACTGAAACATAACAACAGGAACACAACATACTACAGTACTGAAGAAACACTGAAACATAACAACAGGAACACAACAGACTACAGTACTGAAGAAACACTGAAACATAACAGCAAGAACACAACATACTACAGTACTGAAGAAATACTGAAACATAACAACAGGAACACAACAGACTACAGTACTGAAGAAACACTGAAACATAACAACAGGAACACAACAGACTACAGTACTGAAGAAACACTGAAACATAACAACAGGAACACAACAGACTACAGTGGTGAAGAAAAACTGAAACATAACAACAGGAACACAACAGACTACAGTACTGAAGAAACACTGAAACATAACAACAGGAACACAAACAGACTACAGTACTGAAGAAACACTGAAACATAACAGCAAGAACACAACATACTACAGTACTGAAGAAACACTAAAACATAACAACAGGAACACAACAGACTGCAGTACTGAAGAAACACTGAAACATAACAACAGGAACACAACAGACTACAGTACTGAAGAAACACTGAAACATAACAACAGGAACACAACAGACTACAGTGGTGAAGAAAAACTGAAACATAACTACAGGAACACAACAGACTACAGTACTGAAGAAACACTGAAACATAACAACAGGAACACAACAGACTACAGTACTGAAGAAACATTACAACAGGAACACAACATACTACAGTACTGAAGAAACACTGAAACATAACAACAGGAACACAACAGACTACAGTGGTGAAGAAAAACTGAAACATAACAACAGGAATACAACAGACTACAGTACTGAAGAAACACTGAAACATAACAGCAGGAACAAAACATACTACAGTACTGAAGAAACACTGAAACATAACAGCAGGAACACAACAGACTACAGTACTGAAGAAACACTGAAACATAACAACAGGAACAAAACATACTACAGTACTGAAGAAACACTGAAACATAACAACAGGAACACAACAGACTACAGTACTGAAGAAACACTGAAACATAACAGCAGGAACACAACAGACTACAGTACTGAAGAAACACTGAAACATAACAACAGGAACACAACAGACTACAGTACTGAAGAAACATTACAACAGGAACACAACATACTACAGTACTGAAGAAACACTGAAACATAACAACAGAAACACAACAGACTACAGTACTGAAGAAACATTACAACAGGAACACAACAGACTACAGTACTGAAGAAACACTGAAACATGACAACAGGAACACAACAGACTACAGTACTGAAGAAACACTGAAACATAACAGCAGGAACACAACAGACTACAATTCTGAAGAAACACTGAAACATAACAACAGGAACACAACAGACTACAGTACTGAAGAAACACTGAAACGCTGAAACAGGAACACAACAGACTACAGTGCTAAAGAAACACTGAAACATAACAGCAGGAACACAACAGACTACAGTACGGAAGAAACACTGAAACATAACAACAGGAACACAACATACTACAGTACTGAAGAAACACTGAAGCATAACAACAGGAACACAACATACTACAGTACTGAAGAAACACTGAAACATAACAACCGGAACACAACAGACTACAGTACTGAAGAAACACTGAAACGCTGAAACAGGAACACAACAAACTACAGTACTGAAGAAACACTGAAACGCTGAAACAGGAACACAACAGACTACAGTACTGAAGAAACACTGAAACATAACAACCGGAACACAACAGACTACAGTACTGAAGAAACACTGAAACGCTGAAACAGGAACACAACAGACTACAGTACTGAAGAAACACTACAACAGATGACTGGGTCAACACTAGACTTGTTGGCCCAGTTTACATCCCAATAACTTCCCTCCCTCTGTTCCTCCAAACTTACAACAGTAGCTATACCGCAGAAGCCTCAGTAGGCGGAGATGCTGCAGCCTAACACTCTCAATAAACCTCAAAATGTAACTCAAACCCTCACAAGTTCTGTCGGAATTTAAGTCTTTAGCTTAATACTCTCGAGAGGACCAGGAGCTGTAGATCAACACCCCTCAAGAAACCCCAGGAGATAGAGCTGAACCCTATCGAACACTTAACAGCTTATGAAGTCACTCGCCGAAACGTGGCGGGCGATTTCCATAGACTTTTTTGTGTTGGTAGACGCGTGGCAGTCCTGAAGAATGTTTGGGTGAGGATCTTACTGTGACCCACCACACCATTAAGTCTGCTGTGTCAGGGTATATGGTAGACTATACCATCGTAAAGTAAACTTATTTGGTAGACTATAGAATGTTGAATGTAGTTGGCTGTTTGACTGGGATATTTGGTTTCAAACCTATCGACTACACGAGTCATTAATAACTACACAAAAGTCATTACTCCACAAGTTAAAGTGCTCCGTAAATGTTACAGATGATGCTAAGGATATTGCAATCATTAATGTAGGTATTAATGTAAATTTAAAATGTATATTTATATACCTAGAAATTGACTGTTGTGTATAGTACTGGTGTGTACGGTATATATGTATATATATATATATATATATATATATATATATATATATATATATATATATATATATATATATATATATAAACACCAGAAGAGATACGTCCATAAGTATATATACAAAGCGTTGAATGTTGTATTTCTTCAGTCAACACTAATATGTTCACGTTATACTTTCTGGTTATTATTTAAGATATATATATTTATGTGGCTTCTGATAGTTACCTTGAAGATAATGCAGCGTGAGAGACGTGTTGTACCTGCTCCCAGTCACTGGCGCAGCCTCGTCTCTCTCTTAGTAACTAACGTGTAATTTACAACGAATTAAACGACGGTGATGCATGCCTCGCTGCCAGACGTGCGTTACCCCTCCCGATTATGTATTTTGCTTTTTGGTCTTTAAATTAAGATATTTCTGATGAGGGTAAATTAACTTAATGTTGAATTTTGCGTCGATTTAGAGCGTTCATAAACAGACGCAAGTAAATACGTTAGATAGGGCATGGAGGAGGAGGAGGCAGGTGATAAAGACGGAGGCGGGGCACAGCATGGTACACCTGCCTTTGCAATTATTTTACACTCAGATTATCAGCTAATGCCTCTGGCGGTGATAATTGGCCAGTTTGTAATCATGACTGTTTAATGAGTGTCTTATATCAAACTGTTTTAACATTGAAATTTACAAAAAGTAATCAGAGAGGCAGTGAAGGAACATTATAATAATGTTGAGGAAATGTTAGTTTAAGACTTAGTTTGCATATATTAGTTTATATGCAGTTATGTCTTGCTTGGTCAACTCATCCTTCAGGAGATGCTGAAGGATAACTGGCCCTTAAAGCAGGACATTATGAAGGATCTCGTCAGAGCATTTTGGAATGTGATTATTGCAGGACACTGTAGCCATCACAGGGGGTTATAAAGATACGGTGTAGTAACCAGGAGCTGACATCACCATCTACATTGCTGCTCTCACACCATACATTTATACGTCACTAAATTCATCCCACTGTTGCTGTCACATGATTGTGTCGTCCCACTGTTGCTGCCACATGATTGTGTTGTCCCACTGTTGCTGCCACATGATTGTGTTGTCCCACTGTTGCTGTCACATGATTGTGTTGTCCCACTGTTGCTGTCACATGATTGTGTCGTCCCACTGTTGCTGTCACATGATTGTGTTGTCCCACTGTTGCTGCCACATGATTGTGTCGTCCCACTGTTGCTGCCACGTGATTGTGTCGTCCCACTGTTGCTGCCACGTGATTGTGTCGTCCCACTGTTGCTGCCACATGATTGTGTTGTCCCACTGTTGCTGTCACATGATTGTGTTGTCCCACTGTTGCTGTCACATGATTGTGTTGTCCCACTGTTGCTGCCACATGATTGTGTTGTCCCACTGTTGTTGCCACATGATTGTGTCGTCCCACTGTTGCTGTCACATGATTGTGTCGTCCCACTGTTGCTGCCACATGATTGTGTCGTCCCACTGTTGCTGCCACATGATTGTGTTGTCCCACTGTTGTTGTTACATGATTGTGTCGTCCCACTGTTGCTGTCACATGATTGTGTCGTCCAACTGTTGCTGTCACATGATTGTGTCGTCCCACTGCTGCTACCACATGATTGTGTCGTCCCACTGTTGCTGTTACATGATTGTGTCGTCCCACTGTTGCTGCCACATGATTGTGTCGTCCCACTGTTGCTGTTACATGATTGTGTCGTCCCACTGTTGCTGTTACATGATTGTGTCGTCCCACTGTTGCTGTTACATGATTGTGTCGTCCCACTGTTGCTGTTACGTGATTGTGTCGTCCCACTGTTGCTGCCACATGATTGTGTCGTCCCACTGTTGCTGTTACATGATTGTGTCGTCCCACTGTTGCTATTACATGATTGTGTCGTCCCACTATTGCTGCTACATGATTGTGTCGTCCCACTGTTGATGTTACATGATTGTGTTGTCCCACTGCTGCTACCACATGATTGTGTCGTCCCACTGCTGCTACCACATGATTGTGTCGTCCCACTGCTGCTACCACATGATTGTGTCGTCCCACTGTTGCTGCCACATGATTGTGTTTTCCCACTGTTGCTGCCACATGATTGTGTCGTCCCACTGTTGCTGTCACATGATTGTGTCGTCCCACTGTTGCTGCCACATGATTGTGTCATCCCACTGTTGCTGCCACATGATTGTGTTGTCCCACTGTTGCTGTCACATGATTGTGTCGTCCCACTGCTGCTACCACATGATTGTGTTGTCCCACTGTTGCTGTTACATGATTGTGTCGTCCCACTGTTGCTGCCACATGATTGTGTCGTCCCACTGTTGCTGTTACATGATTGTGTCGTCCCACTGTTGGTGTTACATGATTGTGTCGTCCCACTGTTGCTGCCACATGATTGTGTTGTCCCACTGTTGCTGCCACATGATTGTGTCGTCCCACTGTTGCTGTCACATGATTGTGTCGTCCCACTGTTGCTGCCACATGATTGTGTCATCCCACTGTTGCTGCCACATGATTGTGTTGTCCCACTGTTGCTGTCACATGATTGTGTCGTCCCACTGCTGCTACCACATGATTGTGTCGTCCCACTGTTGCTGTTACATGATTGTGTCGTCCCACTGTTGCTGTTACATGATTGTGTCGTCCCACTGTTGCTGTTACATGATTGTGTCGTCCCACTGCTGCTACCACATGATTGTGTCGTCCCACTGTTGCTGCCACATGATTGTGTCGTCCCACTGTTGCTGTTACATGATTGTGTCGTCCCACTGTTGCTGTTACATGATTGTGTCGTCCCACTGCTGCTACCACATGATTGTGTTGTCCCACTGCTGCTACCACATGATTGTGTCGTCCCACTGCTGCTACCACATGATTGTGTCGTCCCACTGTTGCTGTTACATGATTGTGTCGTCCCACTGTTGATGTTACATGATTGTGTCGTCCCACTGCTGCTACCACATGATTGTGTCGTCCCACTGTTGCTGCCACATGATTGTGTCGTCCCACTGCTGCTACCACATGATTGTGTCGTCCCACTGCTGCTACCACATGATTGTGTGGTCCCACTGCTGCTACCACATGATGGTCCCACTGCTGCTACCACATGATTGTGTCGTCCCACTGCTGCTACCACATGATTGTGTGGTCCCACTGCTGCTACCACATGATGGTCCCACTGCTGCTACCACATGATTGTGTGGTCCCACTGCTGCTACCACATGATGGTCCCACTGCTGCTACCACATGATTGTGTCGTCCCACTGCTGCTACCACATGATTGTGTGGTCCCACTGCTGCTACCACATGATTGTGTCGTCCCACTGCTGCTACCACATGATTGTGTCGTCCCACTGCTGCTACCAGGTACCGTCCTGTGATCCATCCCAGGCTTGCCTCTAGATAGCGGTGTGTGCGTAATTACCTATGCCTAATTACCTGTTTGTAATTACCTATTTGTAGTTTCTTTGAAAGACTATTTGATGGGTTTGTATGACTTTGTTACTTTGCAGAAAAAACTTCTTTTCTTCCTCACTTCCCTCATCATCACTCAACTTCTTATCAGTCTTTTATTATCCCCTCTTTCCTTCTTTGTATAATTTGCATTTCCTTATAAACTTTCAATTCCTTGATGTTCTTTGCTTCTTCTTGTTAACAATTCTTTCTTGTGTTTAATAAGTGTAAATGTTATTTCAGGCGGCCTATGCTTGTCTTTCTCATATTTTATAATAGGCCTATATGCCACAATATGTTGTGAACGTTAAAATCCACAACACATTTTGTCAACTCATTTATGTATCGTTCTTCCTTTATTAGTATTTCTATTTATGATTTATTTCCTTTTCCACACAGGTGAAAACAATAACTGTTATCTATATCAACAGCGACCCTCCATAACTTAGTTATTTGTATTTTTTTTTTTTTTGGGGGGTTACTGTTGGCTCTGGCAGTGAATTTTGTTATTAATGCCTCCTGCTGTTCAATCTCTATTTTTTATTTGTTGAATTTTAGAAAACTATATTTCATTTTCCTTATTTTTTTTTTCTATTAATTCTTCTTGCCTTACGTACATTTGTCCAATCATAGTCCTTCTATCCATCCATCCAATCATTGGTTTCCTTGTCTGCGGGTGTATAAACATCGCTGTGTCTGCGGGTGTATAAACATCGCTGTGTCTGCAGGTGTATAAACATCGCTGTCTGCGGGTGTATAAACATCGCTGTCTGCGGGTATATAAACATCGCTGTGTCTGCGGGTGTATAAACATCTCTATGTCTGCGGGTGTATAAACATCTCTATGTCTGCGGGTGTATAAACATCGCTGTGTCTGCGGGTGTATAAACATCGCTGTGTCTGCGGGTGTATAAACATCTCTATGTCTGCGGGTGTATAAACATCGCTGTGTCTGCGGGTGTATAAACATCTCTATGTCTGCGGGTGTATAAACATCGCTGTGTCTGCGGGTGTATAAACATCTCTATGTCTGCGGGTGTATAAACATCGCTATGTCTGCGGGTGTATAAACATCTCTATGTCTGCGGGTGTATAAACATCGCTGTGTCTGCGGGTGTATAAACATCGCTGTGTCTGCGGGTGTATAAACATCGCTGTGTCTGCGGGTGTATAAACATCTCTATGTCTGCGGGTGTATAAACATCGCTATGTCTGCGGGTGTATAAACATCTCTATGTCTGCGGGTGTATAAACATCGCTGTGTCTGCGGGTGTATAAACATCGCTGTGTCTGCAGGTGTATAAACATCGCTGTATCTGCGGGTGCTATAAACATCGCTGTGTCTGCGGGTGTATAAACATCTCTATGTCTGCGGGTGTATAAACATCGCTGTGTCTGCGGGTGTATAAACATCTCTAGTGTCTGCGGGTGTATAAACATCGCTATGTCTGCGGGTGTATAAACATCGCTGTGTCTGCGGTGTATAAACATCTCTTGTCTGCGGGTGTATAAACATCGCTTGTCTGCGGGTGTATAAACATCGCTGTGTCTGCGGGTGTATAAACATCGCTGTGTCTGCGGGTGTATAAACATCGCTATGTCTGCGGGTGTATAAACATCCTATGTCTTCGGGTGTATAAACATCGCTGTGTCTGCGGGTGTATAAACATCGCTTGTCTGCGGGTGTATAAACATCGCTGTGTCTGCGGGTGTATAAACATCGCTTGTCTGCGGGTGTATAAACATCTCTATGTCTGCGGGTGTATAAACATCTCTATGTCTGCGGGTGTATAAACATCGCTATGTCTGCGGGTGTATAAACATCTCTATGTCTGCGGGTGTATAAACATCGCTGTGTCTGCGGGTGTATAAACATCTCTATGTCTGCGGGTGTATAAACATCGCTGTGTCTGCGGGTGTATAAACATCTCTATGTCTGCGGGTGTATAAACATCGCTGTGTCTGCGGGTGTATAAACATCTCTATGTCTGCGGGTGTATAAACATCGCTGTGTCTGCGGGTGTATAAACATCTCTATGTCTGCGGGTGTATAAATATCGCTGTGTCTGCGAGTGTATAAACATCGCTGTGTCTGCGAGTGTATAAACATCGCTGTGTCTGCGGGTGTATAAACATCGCTGTGTCTGCGGGTGTATAAACATCGCTGTGTCTGCGGGTGTATAAACATCTCTATGTCTGCGGGTGTATAAACATCGCTGTGTCTGCGGGTGTATAAACATCGCTGTGTCTGCGGGTGTATAAACATCTCTATGTCTGCGGGTGTATATACATCGCTATGTCTGCGGGTGTATAAACATCGCTGTGTCTGCGAGTGTATAAACATCGCTGTGTCTGCGGGTGTATAAACATCGCTGTGTCTGCGGGTGTATAAACATCGCTGTGTCTGCGGGTGTATAAACATAGCTGTCTGCGGGTGTATAAACATCGCTGTGTCTGCGGGTTTATAAACATCGCTGTGTCTGCTTGGACCCTCTACCTTCTCCCATAATGTAAACAAAGGCGCCACTGTACCATTGTGTTACTCTATTTCTCCTTAACATATTAAACATGTTATTCCAACTCCAAAAAATGTTCATTATTAATTATTTCCTTCTATTATTGGGCAACATTATTCACATATAACACTCTGTTCGCTTCACTCTAAAATTGGCACTCTTTATCCCGAGGATAAGGTGGCTGACGAGTGTGTATATATATGTGTGTGTACTCACCTATTTGTGGTTACAGGGGTCAATTCACAGCTCCTGGTCCGGCCTCTTCGTTTGTCGCTCTGCCTGCTCCAAGAAGAACATTATCATACCTCTTCTTAAGGCTGTGTATGGATCCTGCCTCTAGCATTTCACTTGTGTGTGTGTGTACAGAATGTTGTTTGAGTGGTTGTTTAGTATGCAGCTTCTGGTCTTGCATTTCTTGCACAGCAGGAAAGCTGCAAAAGCTGTGGCTGGCCACATTCTCTTCCAGAGGAGAGAATCGTAAATAAACTCACTTGCCGAGCCAGGAAACACACTGCAACATTACAAAGTTATTGCAAGACCTTGACAACCACCCGTCACACGGCAGCGTGTGATGTGACAGCAGTGTGGCGATGAATGAAGAGGGAGCAGCAGCGTGTGGCGATGAATGAAGAGGGAACAGCAGTGTGTGGCGATGAAAGAAGAGGGAGCAGCAGTGTGTGGCGATGAATGAAGAGGGAGCAGCAGCAGCGTGTGGCGATGAATGAAGAGGGAACAGCAGCGTGTGGCGATGAATGAAGAGGGAACAGCAGCGTGTGGCGATGAATGAAGAGGGAACAACAGCGTGTGGCGATGAATGAAGAGGAAACAGCAGCGTGTGGCTATGAATGAAGAGGGAACAGCAGCGTGTGGCGATGAATGAAGAGGGAACAGCAGCGTGTGGCGATGAATGAAGAGGGAACAGCAGCGTGTGGCGATGAATGAAGAGGGAGCAGCAGCGTGTGGCGATGAATGAAGAGGGAACAGCAGCGTGTGGCGATGAATGAAGAGGGAACAGCAGCGTGTGGCGATGAATGAAGAGGGAACAGCAGTGTGTGGCGATGAATGAAGAGGAGCAGCAGCGTGTGGCGATGAATGAAGAGGAGCAGCAGCGTGTGGCGATGAATGAAGAGGGAACAGCAGCGTGTGGCGATGAATGAAGAGGGAACAGCAGCGTGTGGCGATGAATGAAGAGGGAACAGCAGCGTGTGGCGATGAATGAAGAGGGAGCAGCAGCGTGTGGCGATGAATGAAGAGGGAACAGCAGCGTGTGGCGATGAATGAAGAGGGAACAGCAGCGTGTGGCGATGAATGAAGAGGGAACAACAGCGTGTGGCGATGAATGAAGAGGGAACAGCAGCGTGTGGCTATGAATGAAGAGGGAACAGCAGCGTGTGGCGATGAATGAAGAGGGAACAGCAGCGTGTGGCGATGAATGAAGAGGGAACAGCAGCGTGTGGCGATGAATGAAGAGGGAACAACAGTGTGTGGCGATGAATGAAAAGTAAACAACTGGTGCCCCGTGGCCTGGTGGCAAAATCTTTCGCTTCACGCGGTGGGGTCTGGGTTCGATTCCCGGCGAAGGGGTAGAAACATCGGACGTGTTTCCTTACACCGGTTGTCTATGTTCACCCATCAGTAAAATGGGTACCTGGGTGTTAGTCGACTGGTATGGGTCGCATCCTGGGACAAAACTTACCTAATTTGCCCGAAATGCTCTGCATAACAAGCGGCTTTCTATATAGTAGTATGTCATTGATGTCAGCTAGGACTGTATACCATGTATACTGTAGTATATATTATAATATATATATATATATATATATATATATATATATATATATATATATATATATATATATATATATATATATACTATATATATATATATATACTATATAAATATATATATATATATATATATATATATATATATATATATATATATATATATATATATATATATATATATATATACAAATTTTAAAATATATATATATATATATATATAAGGTGTTTGTAGTGCTGTGAGTGTGTGAGGTGTTGTGGGTGAGGTGTTGTGGGTGAGGTGTTGTGGGTGAGGTGTTGTGGGTGAGGTGTTGTGGGTGAGGTGTTAGTGTGAGGTGTTGTGGGTGAGGTGTTGTGGGTGAGGTGTTGTGGGTGAGGTGTTGTGGGTGAGGTGTTGTGGGTGAGGTGTTGTGGGTGAGGTGTTGTGGGTGAGGTGTTGTGGGTGAGGTGTTGTGGGTGAGGTGTTGTGGGTGAGGTGTTGATGGGTGAGGTGTTGTGGGTGAGGTGTTGTGGGTGAGGTGTTGTGGGTGAGGTGTTGTGGGTGAGGTGTTGTGGGTGAGGTGTTGTGGGTGAGGTGTTGTGGGTGAGGTGTTGTGGGTGAGGTGTTGTGGGTGAGGTGTTGTGGGTGAGGTGTTGTGGGTGAGGTGTTGTGGGTGAGGTGTTGTGGGTGAGGTGTTGTGGTCTATGTGTTCCACCTGGTAGTAACACCACCAAGCATGGTGTGTTGTGGCCTTGTGTGGGTGGCCCGCCCCACCCCCGCCGCCCACTGATTCATCAATACCGCCCACCTGCCTCACCTCCCCCCCCCACCCGTCCCTCTTATTCCTGTACTCGTGAGGAATCGCTAAACTCGCATGGGTCAAACAGCACCTGTTATAACCGCGTAACACATGATGCTGACGTAACATCGTGCACTACAGTACTGTAATAACGTAACACATGATGTAACATGGTGTACTACAGTGAAAATGTACTTCAGTTAGTGTTATCAGTCAGGATACAGCAACGTACTGCTTACAGTAAGTACCTATGTAAAGGTTTACATAGATACGATGCGATACGTTGTCACGACTAAATATGCTTTGCTCTCTGCGTGATCCGAGGAAGGTAGCCCCGTATTGCATAACCCCAGCCCACTGTACCTCAGTGCACGTGGTTGGAATAGTGCAGAGTGCGGCATAAGTTGACAATGCAGTTCAGTATTAGCGTTGAAGATTTAGAGAGAATCAGAAAAGGCACTCAAGTTACTACATCTAAACTCATATTATAATTTCTTCAATAAAAATTGTTAATTAGGACATACACAGCCCAGATCTGACTCAAATTTATAGGCATGATCTACTTCCACTAGTGGTTTTGTCCACTGATGACGCCGCCTACCACTGCTTCACATTATCGGTCATCAGTATATAAGTTCCATCTCCGTGAATATGCTGCACTTTTAACAAGATTGATGGACTGAACACATTGAGGGACTGATTACCTCAAACTCACCTTCCATCTTTCTCCGCATTGGACTGAAGAAGCCACTGGCTGCCGAAACGTTTCCAGAATAAAAATACGCAAATGTTGCACAAGTCTCTCATTTATCAACTTATCGATTTTCTAAACGAATTATTCATAACTCAGACCTTCCACTAAGAAACACCAACACCGGAGCAATATCCTAGAATGTCCTAGAATGTTCTAGAATATCCTAGAATGACCTAGAATATCCTAGAATGTCTTAGAATATTCTAGAACATCCTAGAATATCCTAGAATAAACCAGCGTCACGTCTTAAGCTTGAAAAGTCACTCAGAAGTCGTATTATTAAGTTATCAACATGGAAGGCTCAAAGTGAGATCCATGCTTTCTTTTATTGAAAGCCCATCGGCATAAAGTTTGAAGCCTATCAGAAGGGGCATTCTCCAGTAATTGCAAGATTTTTTAAATTTCATCGACTTATCAAATTTTCCTTAAACAATGTAAATTTGTAGTTTGTCATCCTTCTTGTGAGATGTACTATCTTGGTCACAAGATGTACTATCTTGGTCACAAGATGTACTATCCTGGTCACAAGATGTACTATCCTGGTCACAAGATGTACTATCCTGGTCACAAGATGTACTATCCTGGTCACAAGATGTACTATCCTGGTCACACGATGTACTATCCTGGTCACAAGATGTACTATCCTGGTCACAAGATGTACTATCCTGGTCACAAGATGTACTATCTTGGTCACAAGATGTACTCTCCTGGTCACAAGATGTACTATCCTGGTCACAAGATGTACTATCCTGGTCACAAGATGTACTATCCTGGTCACAAGATGTACTATCCTGGTCACAAGATGTACTATCCTGGTCACAAGATGTACTATCCTGGTCATAAAGTACTATCCAGGTCATAAAGTACTATCATGATCATAAAGTACTATCCTGGTCACATAATGTACTATTCTAATCACAAAATGTACTATCCTGGTCACAAGATGTACTATCTTGGTCACAAGATGTACTATCCTGGTCACAAGATGTACTATCCTGGTCACAAGATGTACTATCTTGGTCACAAGATGTACTATCTTGGTCACAAGATGTACTATCTTGGTCACAAGATGTACTATCTTGGTCACAAGATGTACTATCCTGGTCACAATATGTACTATCCTGGTCAGGTGAACATGACCAACTGTTGCTAGAACCTTGTCCGCTAGTCAGTACACCAGCTCTGAAAAATTTGATGCCGATCGGAAGTGTCATTCTCGTGCTATGCGAGAAAAAAGAGCGAAAAGTTGGAGAAAATGAAAATTCCGGCAACCACTTCTAGGCCTACCCCCTTTCCCTCCGGAATGCCTAATTCACACCCGGTACGGGTGGAAAACATTAGGACGTGTTTCCTTAAGACACCTGCTGTCCATGTTCACCTATCAGTAAAATAGGTACCTGGGTGTTAGTCGACTGATGTGGGTCGCATCCCGGAACAACATTAACCTAATTTGCCCTAAATGCCCTGCGGCCTGGTCACGGACCGGGCGCCGGGGGCGTTGACCCCCGAAACCCCCTCCAGGTATAACAAGGGGCTTTATAGTAGTATGTCACTGATGTCAGCTAGGACTGTATACCTTGTACATGTAGAAATAAAGATTATTATTATAATTTTTATTATTATTATAATTATTATTATTATTGATGGGTGAGGTCCCACCCCGTGAGCGTGAGGCGATGATTCGTGAGTCGAGTCCCCACCCGGTGTTCCTTCAAGACTGGTCACCACCCGGTGTTCACTCAAGTCAGGTCACCACCCGGTATTCACTCAAGACTGGTCACCACCCGGTGTTCACTCAAGACTGGTCACCACCCGGTGTTCACTCAAGTCAGGTCACCACCCGGTATTCACTTAAGACTGGTCACCACCCGGTGTTCACTCAAGACTGGTCACCACCCGGTGTTTCAAGATAAGTCACCGGATAGTGACCTGTATTGAAAGTTAGGTCACTATCCGATGTTCACTCAAATCAGGTCACCACCCGGTGTTCACTCAAGTCAGGTCACCACCCGGTGTTCACTCAAGACTGGTCACCACCCGGTGTTCACTCAAGACTGGTCACCACCGGTGTTCATTCAAGACAGGCCACTATCCGGTGTTCACTCAAGACTGGTCACCACCCGGTGTTCACTCAAGGCAGGTCAATATCCGGTGTTCACTCAAGACTGGTGACCACCCGGTGTTCACTCAAGTCAGGTCACCACCCGGTGTTCACTCAAGTCAGGTCACCACCCGGTGTTCAGTCAAGACGTCACCACCCGGTGTTCATTCAAGACAGGCCACTATCCGGTGTTCACTCAAGACTGGTCACCACCCGGTGTTCACTTAAGTCAGGTCACCACCCGGTGTTCACTCAAGTCAGGTCACCACCCGGTATTCACTCAAGACGTCACCACCCGGTGTTCATTCAAGACAGGCCACTATCCGGTGTTCACTCAAGACTGGTCACCACCCGGTGTTCACTCAAGTCAGGTCACCACCCGGTGTTCACTCAAGTCAGGTCACCACCCGGTATTCACTCAAGACGTCACCACCCGGTGTTCATTCAAGACAGGCCACTATCCGGTGTTCACTCAAGACTGGTCACCACCCGGTGTTCACTCAAGTCAGGTCACTACCCGGTGTTCACTCAAGACTGGTCACCACCCGGTGTTCATTCAAGACAGGCCACTATCCGGTGTTCACTCAAGACTGGTCACCACCCAGTGTTCACTCAAGTCAGGTCACCACCCGGTGTTCACTCAAGTCAGGTCACCACCCGGTGTTCACTCAAGTCAGGTCACCACCCGGTGTAAGAAACTCCAGTGCCTGCTAGAACATCATAGCCTGTGTAAGAAACTCCAGTGCCTGCTGGAACATCATAGCCTGTGTAAGAAACTCCAGTACCTGCTGGAACATCATAGCCTGTGTAAGAAACTCCAGTGCCTGCTGGAACATCATAGCCTGTGTAAGAAACTCCAGTACCTGCTGGAACATCATAGACTGTGTAAGAAACTCCAGTGCCTGCTGGAACATCATAGCCTGTGTAAGAAACTCCAGTACCTGCTGGAACATCATAGACTGTGTAAGAAACTCCAGTGCCTGCTGGAACATCATAGCCTGTGTAAGAAACTCCAGTGCCTGCTGGAACATCATAGTCTGTGTAAGAAACTCCAGTGCCTGCTGGAACATCATAGCCTGTGTAAGAAACTCCAGTGCCTGCTGGAACATCATAGCCTGTGTAAGAAACTCCAGTACCTGCTGGAACATCATAGCCTGTGTAAGAAACTCCAGTACCTGCTGGAACATCATAGCCTGTGTAAGAAACTCCAGTACCTGCTGGAACATCATAGCCTGTGTAAGAAACTCCAGTACCTGCTGGAACATCATAGCCTGTATAAGAAACTCCAGTCCCTGCTGGAACATCATAGCCTGTGTAAGAAACTCCAGTACCTGCTGGAACATCATAGCCTGTGTTAGAAACTCCAGTACCTGCTGGAACATCATAACCTGTGTAAGAAACTCCAGTACCTGCTGGAACATCATAGCCTGTGTTAGAAACTCCAGTCCTGCTGGAACATCATAGCCTGTGTTAGAAACTCCAGTGCCTGCTGGAACATCATAGCCTGTGTAAGAAACTCCAGTCCCTGCTGGAACATCATAGCCTGTGTAAGAAACTCCAGTGCCTGCTGGAACATCATAGCCTGTGTTAGAAACTCCAGTACCTGCTGGAACATCATAGCCTGTGTAAGAAACTCCAGTACCTGCTGGAACATCATAGCCTGTGTAAGAAACTCCAGTCCCTGCTGGAACATCATAGCCTGTGTAAGAAACTCCAGTACCTGCTGGAACATCATAGCCTGTGTTAGAAACTCCAGTACCTGCTGGAACATCATAGCCTGTGTAAGAAACTCCAGTACCTGCTGGAACATCATAGCCTGTGTTAGAAACTCCAGTACCTGCTGGAACATCATAGCCTGTGTAAGAAACTCCAGTACCTGCTGGAACATCATAGCCTGTGTAAGAAACTCCAGGACCTGCTGGAACATCATAGCCTGTGTAAGAAACTCCAGTACCTGCTGGAACATCATAGCCTGTGTTAGAAACTCCAGTACCTGCTGGAACATCATAGCCTGTGTAAGAAACTCCAGTACCTGCTGGAACATCATAGCCTGTGTAAGAAACTCCAGGACCTGCTGGAACATCATAGCCTGTGCAAGAAACTCCAGTACCTGCTGGAACATCATAGCCTGTGTAAGAAACTTCAGTGCCTGCTGGAATATCATAGCCTGTGTAAGAAACTCCAGTACCTCCTGGATATATTCAAGTGTAGAATAAAAAGTGTTTATGTGCCTAATAATGTCAATTAAGAACACAGAAAAGACTGCTGCCTTGAGTTTAAAAGTCGTGTCCTAGGAGAGACCCCCAGCAGAACACCACCACTCTCTCCCCCTCAGTAATTAACAACAATTATCTTGGAGAAAATAACACCAGAAATGCATTTCAAGACGTATAAATTCCTGTGTAATTGCTGGGCTTCCTTCCTCTGGTGTAACCGCAGGAAACAGACAACACCGGTCCAGTCCAACGGGAGTCTCCATTCATTCATTCTCAAGACTCTGGCCTCACATTACCTATCCCTGAGGTCGAATGGCGAGGAGATTTTCATCCTTAGTGTCGGTGAAGGTAAGAGTGTTGAAGGTGAGGCTCAGGTTACTGAGGGTTGAGGAGGTGAGTAGCACCAGGTGCAGAGTGGCAGATGCTGGAGCCGCTAGTACACTCGTCAACACTCTGCCTAAGGCACAACTTGGATAAAATTATATATTTTTTTTTCTGATCCTATTGCAGACAGTAAAGGTGGAAAAAATAATTAGTTTTTATTTAAGTCTCACACATAATTTGAAAATATGCATATATACATACAGAATATTCAAGCAGTAAATTATGTAGAATTTACCCTAGGCAAGTGTTTTTTTTTATTTATGGACATAAAACTTATGTAGATTTAACTTAGAATAACACAGTGAAGTCAAAGTGACTTATTTCCATTGCAGGCACTCATAACACACCATGATTATATACACTGAGAGGTGTGTATCAATGTATATAAACTGAGTGTTTAATATAATACCTATTTTAGGGATTAAAACATTCATGACCGGTGGTGAACAGGTGACATGCAGCCTTAATTACCCTTTGTTTAGTTGAGAGGCTTTTAAATCAAGTTAGCCAGCCATACCACCACCACCTGCACGGCCGCACATACCAAGAATTTGGGCGATATGATCGCAGTTGCTTTCAAGATGCATTAGAAGGTAAGAAAGCAGCGAAACGAGTAAATCAAATAATCGTTTTTTCTCTGCCTATTGAAACAGCGAGGATGGGGAGGATGGGGGGGCTGGAGGCACCGTCTCGTTGTCGGAACATGGTCATCTCGTGGCGTGTGTAATTACGGCATGGTCAGCATGTGGCAGATAGAGGGCAGCGTCCACCAGCTGTGTTAGCACCGACAACCACACCACCACCACCAGCAGACTGCTACTCTACACACCACCATCACCACCACCACCACCAGCAGACTGCTACTCTCACACACCACCACCACCACCACCAGACTGCTACTCTCACACACCACCATCACCACCACCACCACCAGCAGACTGCTACTCTCACACACCACCATCACCACCACCACCACCACCACCAGCAGACTGCTACTCTCACACACCACCATCACCACCAGCAGACTGCTACTCGCACACCACCATCACCACCAGCAGACTGCTACTCGCACACCACCATCACCACCACCACCAGCAGACTGCTACTCTCACACACCACCATCACCACCAGCAGACTGCTACTCGCACACCACCATCAGACTGCTACTCGCACACCACCATCACCAGCAGACTGCTACTATGGAAATAAATGGTATAAAATACCGACACAATGGAAAAATAAACACATAAGCAGTATAATGTGATCCTTTATTGACAACGTTTCGCCCACGCAGTGGGCTTTATCGAGTCACAGACAGATCTACCTGGAAAATGAGCAACATAGAGATATATATAGGGTACAGTCAGGTGGAGAATGCTGGGTCAGGTGGAGAAAGCTGCATGTGAGTCTTAAAAGTAGTGTGAAAACATAATGTGACTTAAAGGACCTGCAGTGTACCATTCTTGAGTTCTAGGTGGGATAGCGTTGAAGAAGTTTCTTGGCAATAGGTTCAGCTATGTTGTAGAAGCCGTTGTTCTGGTTGAAGTTGTTGGACATACAGATGAGTGATGATTCTAGGATTCTTCGGTATTGCGTGTTGTCTTCTCTGGCGATGAGTCTTGCGTTTCTGTAGTTGATTAAATGGTTGTGTAAATTTCGGTGTTGAACACAGGCATTTCTTGAGTCGTCAGATCTGCCTGCGTACTGGTGTTCTGAAATGCGTGTTTGTAGGTCTCTGGATGTTTCGCCAACGTATAATTTGCTGCAGCCATTACAAGGGATTGTGTATACCCCTGCCGTGGATTGAAGCTTTTCCTCTCTGTTACTGGTAATGTCCTTAATGGTGGTGGATGTGGAGGTGGATACTCGGAATGAGGTCTTAGAAAAAATGTTGGAAACTTGTTTGGAAATGGAGTTGGTGGGAAGGACTATGTATCTCTTCTCAGCAGTGTCTTCTCTGGGTGTGTTGAAGATGTTTAATGCCCGTCGTCTGCAGTCTCTAATGAAGTGACGAGGATAGTGAAGTTTGGAAAAAACTTGTTCAATGAGGGATCATTCTTCTTCAAGGAACTCACTGCTGCAGATTCTGAGTGCACCAGTACGCAGGCAGATCTGACGACTCAAGAAATGCCTGTGTTCAACACCGAAATTTACACAACCATTTAATCAACTACGAAACGCAAGACTCATCGCCAGAAGACAACACGCAATACCGAAGAATCCTAGAATCATCACTCATCTGTATGTCCAACAACTTCAACCAGAACAACGGCTCTACAACATGGCTGAACCTATTGCAAACTTCTTCACGCTATCCCACCTGAACTCAAAGAATGGTACACTGCAGGTCCTTTAAGTACATTATGTTTTTACACTACTTTAAGACTCACATGCAGCTTTCTCCACCTGACAGCATTCTCCACCTGACTGTATGCCCTATATATATCTCTATGTTTCTCATTTTCCAGGTAGATCTGTCTGTGACTCGATAAAGCCCACTGCGTGGGCGAAACGTTGTCAATAAAGGATCACATTATACTGCTTATGTGTTTATTTTTCCAGACTGCTACTCTCACACACCACCACCACCACCAGCAGACTGCTACTCTCACACACCACCATCACTACCAGCAGACTGCTACTCTCACACACCACCATCACTACCAGCAGACTGCTACTCTCACACACCACCATCACCACCAGCAGACTGCTACTCTCACACACCACCACCACCACCAGCAGACTGCTACTCTCACACACCACCATCACTACCAGCAGACTGCTACTCTCACACACCACCATCACCACCAGCAGACTGCTACTCTCACACACCACCAGCAGACTGCTACTCTCACACACCACCACCACCACCAGCAGACTGCTACTCTCACACACCACCACCAGCAGACTGCTACTCTCACACACCACCATCACCACCAGCAGACTGCTACTCTCACACCACCATCACCACCAGCAGACTGCTACTCTCACACCACCACCACCACCAGCAGACTGCTCTCTCACCACCACCACCAGCAGACTGCTACTCTCACACACCACCACCAGCAGACTGCTACTCTCACACACCACCATCACCACCAGCAGAATGCTACTCTCACACACCACCACCAGCAGACTGCTACTCTCACACACCACCAGCACACTGCTACTCTTACACACCACCATAATCACCACCACCACCACCAGCAGACTGCTCTTCCACACCACCATCACCACCACCACCACCACCAGCAGACTGCTCTACACACCACCACCAGCAGACTGCTACTCTCACACCACCATCACCACCAGCAGAATGCTACTCTCACACACCACCACCAGCAGACTGCTACTCTCACACACCACCACCAGCAGACTGCTCTCTCACACACCACCACCAGCAGACTGCTACTCTCACACCACCACCACCACAAGCAGACTGCTACTCGCACACCACCATCACCACCACCACCAGCAGACTGCTACTCTCACACACCACCACCAGCAGACTGCTACTCTCACACACCACCACCAGCAGACTGCTACTCTCACACACCACCACCAGCAGACTGCTACTCGCACACCACCATCACTACCAGCAGACTGCTACTCTCACACACCACCATCACCACCACCAGCAGACTGCTACTCTCACACACCAACACCACCACCAGCAGACTGCTACTCGCACACACCACCACCAGCAGACTGCTACTCGCACACCACCACCACCACCAGCAGACTGCTACTCGCACACCACTATCACCACCAGCAGACTGCTACTCGCACACCACCACCACCACCAGCAGACTGCTACTCGCACACCACCACCACCACCAGCAGACTGCTACTCACACACCACCACCACCACCAGCAGACTGCTACTCGCACACCACCACCACCACCAGCAGACTGCTACTCGCACACCACCATCACCACCAGCAGACTGCTACTCGCACACCACCATCACCACCATCACCACCAGCAGACTGCTACTCTCACACACACACGCCATCACATGAAATATCGATGTGCTGTCTCCTGTGGGATTCGTCAATGTTGCTCATTCTTATTCATTCATTCATTCATCATGCTGCTGCTGCTGCTGCTGAGAACAGCAAAGCCACCTGGATTCATGACTTCATAGCAAAAAAATCGAGCAGCTGAAACACCATCATTACCTTACAGTATTGATATGAGAGACGACCTTAATAATAATATAATAATATCTTTATTTCTACAAGTACATGTACAAGGTATACAGTCCTAGCTGACATCAATGACATACTACTATATAGAAAGTCCCTTGTTATGCACAGCATTTCCCGCAAAATAGGTCAGTTTTGTCCCGGGATGCAACCCACACCAGTCGAGTAACACCGATGTACCCATTATTACTGATGGGTGAACATGGACAACCGGTGTAAGGAAACACGCCCAATGTTTCAACCCTCGCCGGGGATCGAACTCAAACACTCACCGTGAGAAGCGAGAGCTTTTGCCACGGACCATCTTGAATCATACTGTTCAGTTCTGGTCCTCGAAATATATGGGTGTAAAGAAGAGCAATAAAGCTTATATTATTATTAAGAAACAAACTGTTTAAAACACTTGTGAAACACTATAAAACACTTGTGAAACACTGTATGAAAAGCCAAGACAGACATTGCTGTCGTAACCAGCTAACCATCAAAGACATAACAGACCTCACAGATCTAAGTGTAGCACTAATGCCGGGGTTTACAGCATTCCATGTGGGGGATGTATAGTAAAGTTGACATCAGTGAGACAAGGCGCGACTTCAGATTCGCCCACAGAAACACAAGTATGTTTATAATCTACATAGTCACATCAGTAACTGCAGATGCTAACTACAGTTGTATAAGGAGGATGAGAAGATCAAATGAAGGATTCTGGAAACAGCTTCTGTTACTCTTACTGACACTCTGGACCAAGTGTGGCAGCTCCCTTGACGCTGCACATATGAATATTACTTGACCTGTTTCCCTCTCCCCTTGACCTCACTTGTTACCTCCCGAGACTAACCTCAGGGTGCATCTGAGGGGTTTTGTCTACTTCATAAAGTCTGGTCATTGATGGAGCGTCGCAATAAATGTTCGTCTGCCAACAATGTGTCTTTCTCAGTACCTGTTAAGAGTTGTCATTCTGACAGCAAGTGTGTCACACACCATCACTATCACATTACAAGAGCATCAACCAGCTTAGTGTCTCCCAAAACTCAAAACATATCACCCACTTTACCACCCATCACCCACCCTCCCATCCATCACCAACCTTTCTACCCAAAACTTCTCCCCATCCCAACCCATTTTCCCGCTAAAAAAAAAAAAAATTTGTGTATTCTAACGGAGGTAGATGAGTGCAGTGGTCGGCCTTCCCAACACTGGCAGTGTAGTCACAATAATGAGACTATTGTTACTTGTTACCCTCCCTCCCTCTCCCCCTCCCTGCCCTGGTCTCGTGGACTCCCAGATCCTCTTTGAAAACTACGTCTCTCAGCCTCGAGGTCGAAGTGACAGACTTACGCAGTGTTACCTGGAGTTCTTCTGCACGTTACCTGGAGTTCCTCAGCGCGTTACTTGAAGTTCTTCTACACGTTACCTGGAGTTCTTCTGCACGTTACCTGGAGTTCCTCAGCGCGTTACTTGAAGTTCTTCTGCACGTTACCTGGAGTTCTTCTGCACGTTACCTGGAGTTCCTCAGCGCGTTACTTGGAGTTCTTCTGCACGTTACCTGGAGTTCTTCTGCACGTTACCTGGAGTTCCTCAGCGCGTTACTTGGAGTTCTTCTGCACGTTACCTGGAGTTCCTCAGCGCGTTACTTGGAGTTCTTCTGCACGTTACCTGGAGTTCTTCTGCACGTTACATGGCGTTCCTCAGCGCGTTACTTGGAATCTCTTTGAGTGTGTTACGTGAATGCTTCTTGAGCAGCTTGGTTGCTTCGTTAGGTTTCAAGTCTGTCGGGTGCATCAGTGTTATGAAGCATGCATGTCAGAGCCAGACAAGAATACATTAATCTCTCTTGTAAGACATAAACGTTCGGGGTCTATCAGCAACTATCTCTAACATAAGACTCTAAGAAAATTTCTCAAAATACGATATTTAGGTTAGCTAAAGTTAGGTTAGGCTAAGCTAGATTAGGATAGGTTTGACCAGGCTAGGGTAAATTCACCTAGGTCAGGCAAGCTTTGATTAGGTTA